>VWZG01013475.1:554074-565436 GCA_013396735.1 Grallaria varia | reverse complement strand
AAAAAAAAAAAAAAGGAAAAAAAAAAAAGGCAGCAATAAATGAGGGAAGAAAAGCGAATCCCTTTTCCAGGCAGTGACACTGCCACTTTAACAGTTTCCCACTGTACTTGGGGTTAGTTGCCAGAGAAGCCTTGTTCAGCCTATTTGGGGGCCCCATGAAATGCTGCAAGCGTTACTGAAATGAGCACTTGTCTTTTGTTGAGCTGCATGCTAGCACCATACAGTGCTGAGCTGATAAATCCACTTTTTCTAACACTAGCATTTTTCAAACAAAACTACCATGAGACTGATGAGTAATGCCAGCTTGCCAAAAANAAAAAAAAAAAAAAAAAAAAAAAAAAAAAAAAAAAAAAAAAAAAGAAAAAGAAAAAAAAAGACACACACCCTTCCCAGGCGCTGCTGACACTGACAGCTGTTAAATTCACATATTCACAAAGTGAGATGCGTTACATAACTGGAAATTACAAGAGCAACTCACCAGCGAGAGGAACCGCTAAGCAAGGCATCGCTGGGGCTCGGGAAGGAGGAGATGTCACATTTCAGGGCGTGCTGGCCCACTAATGACCACAGTAAAGCTGAGCGCTGCCTGCAGCACAAACAGGTTACCGGGCACTCCGCACCCCGCACACACCATCCGGCTGTTTGTAGTTTGTTCAGGGCTGGGGTTTTTATTCAGCAAAGCGATGCACGTGGAAAAAAATACATCAGTGCTGCCATGTATGTTAGGAACACAAGGGTGATTTAAAAGCCCAAATGTCACTTTGTACAAGGTGTGACACAAAAGCCTGACTCTAAAAGGCCTATCAGCAAATCTTCAGCAGCTGAAGGACAGCGGTGGAGAAGGTGAAGTGTTGGGTAGAGTTGGGTTTGACAAAACCCAGGTAGCTTCTAATGTGCAACAGATCTATAAAAGCACTTTGCAAAGATGTTATTATTCTTATTTTATGGACATAGAGCTGAGCTCTGGAGATGGTCTGTACTCTGCCTACGCAGAGCACAAAGGCAGTGACAGAACATCACCCCACCACCAGATCACCTCCTTTTATTTCAGGATCTATTTCTAGATTGGTTTGAAAAACTTTGACCAAAGCATCTGATTCTGGAAGAGCCGTGGGGCAATGAGGGAGGAAAGACATCATTAGGGGTTGTGAGAAGTGACAGGCTGTGGAGCTGGTGTAACAGTGCAGGAGAAGGAGCAGTGAGGGGAGATGGCAACGCCTGCAGAGGCTGCCAAACCCCCACGTGTTGCTGAGATTGCCAGAAATGGGGTTCTGAAGAGGGCTGATCTGGACATAAATCAAAGGAGAAAACAATGCATGTCTGTATGAATAGCAACAACGACAACAAAAAAAATCCTGTAATTAAACCACCACTAACCTCAAGCTAAATTTTATACATGCAAAATAATCTATGCTTCCATTTTGTCTGCTCATGGCTGAATTGATTCTTTTTATATGGTAAGAAGCTGGGGATTTTTTGGGGGGAGGTTTATATAAAGAATTTAACCTGGTGGAAAAACAACACAGAAAAGCTTTTTTATAAGCAAGTATATCAAACAAGGGCTAAACATGAAATTACCAAACAAATGCATAAAGTTCCATGTGTTTTATCATGTTACCTGTAGTAAACTGGGTTAATGCAAAATCAAGATGCGCAGACAAATCAGGGAAAAAAGAAGAAACAGCGAAATGAGTGCTTTGAGAGTGATGTCACCCAAGCCGGTGTGTAGGTACAGTCTGCTGCATAGGAGAGCAGTGAAAGCATAAACAGAATAGTAGATGTGCATTAAGCCACAAACAGAAATAGCTGTGAACAATGGCAAAGACCAGTTGCTCTTGGAACCTTAATGTGAGGAAACATCCTTATAAGAGATGAGACAATAGCAGATCTATAAACAACAGTCCTGTAGGCAGGGAAGGATTAAGAACTTCCTACAGTTCCTGAAGTATCAACATATATTGTAACCCTTCCACATAGGCTGCCATAAGTGCTTCTCTGACTTAGTCCACCCAAAATAGGAAAAAGCATCAGATTTGGTTTGGCTTTTCCTCTGGATACAAGCCACACACACTCAAGGCAGAGAGGAAGAAGGCAAAGGAGGAGGAAGTGCAGTGTTTTTGCCAGCACACCTGTAAGTCGCAGCACTCCCTTGCTGTCCCTGCTTCCTCCAGAACACACAGACCTTGGCCAGCCCTGATCCAGGATGTGGGACCATGCTGCATCCCAGAGCAGTGCTCCTGCACCTCTGCGGAGTGCTGGGAACAGGGGGGTTAGCCACAAACACTGGCCCAAGGCGTCGGCGTCACCTGATTGCTTTTATTTTCTTCATTCTATTTTGAAGTGGGGATTTTTTGCCATCTTGCTTCCAGGGGTGATAAAAAGCATTCATTTAACTGGGCATGCATTTAATTTGAAAACAACAAAAAAATACTTTCTAACGCCTCATGGCCCATGGGCTGAGATGTGCTCCTGCACAGTAAAAGTCCTCTGAGCTTTCAGCCTAGTAGGTTAGTCTCAGATCTCCGATTTTCTTGCAGACTGCCACATATTCTTCTCATAAAAATTTCAGTTGAAGACTATGAATGTTATTATTTAATGCAGTTCCACAGACCATCCGCAGCAAACTTGCCAAGGCCTCATGGACTATCACTGATCCATAGGATAGGGGCTGGGAACCACCACAGACTTTGGTGATTCGGATTGTTTATCTCTAACACTGCATTAAGCCCATTTGCATACACCACTCTTGAAACTTAAAGAGCCTTTTGCTACTACTCCTCTCCAGAAAGTATTCCAAGGAATCAAATGAAGCTGAGTGAGCACTTCACTGCACTGATGGGAAAGGGGAAGAACAATTGTCCCCCTGCAGCCACTGCTAACATCCCTGGATGTGGATGAACACTGTCAAGAGACACAAAACATGCAAGCCCAGGACCTGTTTCAAGTGACTGTAGATTTGCAGCTGATTACAAATTCCGTAGGATCTACAGGAAGCCAATGCTGAAGAATTTGCAGCAAGTCCAAGCTCTTGAGGTCTCCTCGTTGTTCTCTCTGCCAACAGTTCCTCATTCCAAGACAGATGCTTTGGGGCATATTTAGGGTAATCTTGGTCCAAAAGTTCCAGTGGAATAGTTGTGTCATCTGTTTTAGAGGTGATCCTCTGTTTGTCAGGTAGAACTTCACCACTGAATGCTGACAATACAAGGGTGGCATATTAAAAAAAAAAAAAAATATTAAAAATGCTGCTGATACTTTTTAAAATACTGAAGATTCACCGTCCAGCTACTCACAGTCCTATTTTTTAATGCTTTTTCTAAAAAAAACCAAGAAAATGTGCTGATTCTCATCTAGGTGTTTAGGCTCCGTCATGCCATCATGTCACACAAGGCACTCCCCTGAATCAACACCCTTCCTAATGGCAATAAATTGTTTTCAACAGAGTTCTGTTAAAAACGACTGACAACAACAAACTATGATTAGCATTCAGGGTAGAATTAAATAGTGTCACCATTGATATCTGCATGTGCAGGTGTGGGCCCTAAATTATTTTATGGCACAATTCAGACCCCATTTTTATTTCTTCTGGTCTTCAAACAACCCCACTGGAGCAGATTATGCCAACCCTCTGAGAGGTAGGACCTTGGCCAACAGACATCCATGGATTTGGGAGGACTTTCTGCAGAGCAAGGTATTACTGCAAGTAAAAGTCAGATACTCTTGCTGTAACCTGTGGGACTTCTCAGCACTGCAAAATTATTTAGCCTGTGGCTCAGATGCTCCTCCTAAACTGTATTTAAAAGTCCCATCTGTGCAGCCCCTCCAGCCTCAGAGGAACTGCTCAGTAGGGAAGGGACTGGGAAGAGGGATGTCAGAGCCAGGCCCTCTCCTGCGAGGCACAAGAAGTGTTTGGGCGAGATTCTTACTGGGATAAGTTGGAACAATTTTTCTAAGACTGGGAGCAAATACTAAAGCAATTTTCTTCATTCAGAGCAATTTTAAAGTCACTTAAAGTCTGAGAGAACTTTCCAACTGGGAAACTGGACTTTGCTCCTCAGTTTAGTTCCACTTATTCTTCTGACGACCACCAAATACTCATGTGAGCAATGCGTGAGGTTTCGTAGAAGTGGGAATCAAACACAAGAGCAAATCCACTTGCTCAGAAGGGCAAGCTTCTAGATTTTGATAACAAAATCAGAACTCGGCAACAGCCTCTCCCTCTCCCACATAGTTTTTTTCTTAAAATCTTACAGGGAAAAATATTACGTTCTCTGTAAACACGATCTTTGCATGATCAATTTTTTTTTCCTACAAAAATGCATAACCAAATTTGTGGCTTGTCTGTTTGTATTGCAATCCAGTAAAGGAAAGCTCTGTGAAACCATCACACTTTCATTGCACAGTATATTCTGAATGTTACTTAATTTCCTGTTTTAAAAATAAATTTACACACATTAAGAAACTTTTGAATCTAAAAAGAATGCACATATTAGGGAAATTACTACCTGAAACAAATAGCCCACTTTATTAAGCAGTCTTGCAATTTTTATGATATTAAGGGAAAAACCCATACTTTGCAGATATCTAGTTCAACACATGTCAGTCAGTTTTACATAGAAGCTCAAAATCCAGAGGCAGAAAAAATATTAGTTTGGTTTGGAATATGTAGAGTGTCAATTTTTCATACATTGGTGCACAGAAGTATTTGATACAACGTTGTTAGGGAAGGAAAAAATAGTTGCCAGAAGGGTTTCCTTAAGGAATGGTTACCGCAAATAAAATCTTTCAACTAACAAGGATTTTTAAAATAGTTTTTTAATATGTTTTTAATGACCTCTGCCCCTCATACCTACCTCCTTGCTTCCCAAACTGTTTGTACTGTCCCCAATAACACTCAGTGGAAAGCTGTCGTTCCTGGCTAAATCCTTACTTAGGTTGGATGCTATGCCTCCGTTAGACAGGGTCACAAGGTCACAATCGATTTTGGAGGCCACCTGGAGAGTCCAGGCCGTGAACTGACTCACAAAATTTATATCAGAGCTGGAATGGTGCACCTCCCAGGGCTCAGCCTGCACTAACACCCCAACCGCAGGATGGAGCCTGCCAGGCCCGGCTCAGGGAGAGGCCAGAGTTGGTGACCCCGTTAGCTGACCTCTTCAAACTTCAGGAGAATTTTTCTGGCAGTTACCACGGTGACTGGGCACTCCAAGCTTATCCTTCTTACTGAAAAAAAAAAAAAGAAAAAGAAAAAAAAATCAAGAAGGAAAAAAAAATGTTAAAACCTACCTTATAGGGATGTCTATCAAGAATCAAATATGTAAATGTTTTAATTGTTTGCTTCGCTCCTTGGGCTGCTCTGGCTCTAACTGGTATATCGGATGTGAACATCAAGAAAGCAGTTTGGCTAAAAACATCTCAACTTCTGAAAAAATAATGCTCAGTGGATTTAACGAGCAGCATTTCCAGTATCTGCCAGTGATGATCGCGAATGACACACTAAGAGGTTTATTGTCAAATAATGTTTATTTTTCTTTATGTATCTTTCTCCAAATTATTGCCATTCCTTATTGAATTGAGAACAAACTGAGAAAAGGCTCAGGGAAAGGATTCTAGGCTGCGTTTGTCTTTTTTTCCTTTTGAAAACTATCTGCTTGATGAAACATTAAGTATGCAGCAACACATTGCTTTGGTCTCCTAAGAAGAGACCGCATAACCTATTTAATGTACCGTGAAATATTATTTAAGAGGAAAAAGCAAAAAAAAAAACCCAAAGTTGTCAGACATCGTTACTGTTGTTTTTTTCAGGCACTTTGAACACTAATCATTTCACACATAAAATTTAGCAGGTAAGCAAGGTCTTGTGATGCTGACAGAAAACACTTGAAACACATCAATGGACCACAGAGCACACTAAGTAAACAAGAAAACAAAGTGCATTTTTCATTTCTAAAACAATAAGGAGAAAACTGATGCTTCTTAATTTCAGAGCAATGATGTATTACATACAAAGCTTTTATGTACATTTTCTTCATGCTCCTATACTTGAAACAGCATCTTGCAAGAGGGAGCACAGAAGAGTACACTGCATTACAGCTGGAAAAATCCTACTTAAGGGCTCCTGGTGGCAAACTGTCAATCAGTATCCCCCATTTGTTATGAACTGCTCATTTCTGGAGTACAGCTGAACAGGGGTTTGATGATCGAAACTTTAAAGGCATTTTGTCTCATACATGGTTCTGAAGTATTTTCTGTTGTTTGAAGGGTTAAATATGAATATTCAAATTGCTGCTCAGCCACTGCTCTGCTCCTCCTGGGCTTCTCCACTGGCAGTGCTGACATGGCAGAGGGGACTGAGCTGCTGAGTTGCCTCTCATGGGAGGAGATCACACAGACCCTGTGGGTGAAAATATACAGCAGGAGATTCGGGTGTGAAAAGCAAAAAGCACATTACTGATCTTTTGTTCCAGATTTATTTTTCATTTCCGCTAGAAGGATGAGAAAAAGGCAGTCAGTGTATGCAACTAACATTACAAAAAAAGTCAATACAGACAGAGTACAGGACTCTTTCTCCTTTCAAAAATGGTTCAACTGATTTGAAATATCGTATGCCTCAATGCTAAATAGATACATAGACACACAATAATATTATTTAGCTATTTAGAATTAAACATGAAAACAATTCAAATTAAAAACACTTAAAGATTGTCTTCCTGTTATTAAGGATGTGTTAGAAAAAGGCTAAGCCTCTCATTAGGAGGTGGATTTTTTCATTTGTGTTTTTGTTATGGCTATACAAGATGGTTTTATGTTTTCTCTTTTTTTCTCTGCATGAAGTAATGTAAATCAGAACAATCAGGTGACTGATTAATAGTCTAGTGGGAAGAAAAACTGTTGCATCTTATTTTATTTTTTGCATTCTTTTTGAACAATACTGTAGATACAGCATGTGCCTTTCAATTAGATAGCATGATTTATGAAGTCATGCTCAGGGCTAGCCAGTTTGTTGACTCAGATTAGAGCTATGATGCCAGTTCATTCCCTGGTGACAAACACTGACTGTCCTTCCCGCAGCCAGGCACCCCTGGCAGCCTTATGAAAAGACCTTGTGGTTGGCAGAGCACTGAGCAGGAAATGAGGTCCTCTCCGGTTTGGGACAGAGATGACTGGAGTTACAGAAAGCTGTAAAGCAAAATCAGCATCTCCTGAGTCACAGGCTTTAAGCTCTAGTGGACCCCGCAGTTCCCAGCATGACCTGGCCCACCAGCACTGCATCGCCTGCACACCCGCCAGCCTCCCACCGGCTTCCCAGGGGAGCACCCTGCAAACTGCACATCCGTCCTAACATGGGACCAATTCCATGCGGGAGACAGGGCACTACAGCCCCTCCGTTCACTGCACCCACCCCGGCATGGTCCCGGTGCTCAGCACCCTCCCAAGGGTACACTTTTCTCAGTCAACACTAGCAGACAATTTTTGGCACATTTCGTGGTGTTTTCCTAAGAACATCACAAGGCTTTTATCTCAGCCTATAGCTTGGCGATCTTTTGTGTGGCCTATCCCTCTTCTAGGAATTCCACACATAAATCACTGGAAAGCAGGAAATCCTTAAGAGCCAGTGGGAAGCCGTCCACTGCAGCACGGAGAGCTGCACAGCACCTTGCCCTGTAGGCACTGCAGCAACGCAGACACCCGGAGCTGAAATGGGGGAACTCGGCCCCCTGTTTCAAAGCTCTCTGAGTCAGTAAGTGAGCTCCTGAGAAGGGGTGAGAAACTCTTACTGAATTCATGGAATAGGACTCCCTGATGTTCTCTGCTTTCAGTCCGAATTCCCTCAATGCAATTGAAACAATAATATTTAGACCATTTGGGGATGAGATTATTGCTTTAATAAATTGGGGTTTTATTGGTTCATTGTGGCAAAGAAGCCCCCGATTGATTTTGCTCCTAATCAGCATGGAGAATGCATTCCGCTGTAATTAAATCCCGTGTAACTGGGCACTCCGTGTTCGCTTGTCTCTTAGCTCGCAGTGGCATGAGATACAGCGCATCAAACGCTCTCCTCCACACCACAGGCACCCTGCCAGCCCGGGGAACGACGGCGCGGGCTCGCCTTTAGCGCGCTTGCAAACGGGCATAGCCGGAGCACGTATGGAGCAGCGGGCATCGCTTGGGAGACGCAGGAAAGTTATTAGAGGAGGGAGATGGCCAGGGATAAGGTCTTTTCTCTCCGGGAAGGTTTGAACCCCCTCCCTGAAAAGGCTGCGGGAGACGCGGGGGCCGCCCCCCTGCCCTTCCCGCGGGTCCCCGCAGCCCCCGCGGGGCTCCGCCCGGGGCAGCCGCGTCCCCTCGGCCCGCGGGAGCGCGGCCGGGCTGCCAGGCGGGCAGTTTTGAAGAGTCGATCTTCATAATACAAATCCCCCGGCTTNTTGAATCCCGGGGATTTGGCCGCCGCCGAGAGCCCCGGTTCGGGCCCCAGCGCCGTGGGTCCCCCCCTCCCCAGAGCGGGCCCGTTTCTCCAGGGCTCATCTCTCGCCTCTGGAAGCGAGGGAAGGGCGGGCTGCGGGGNTTCTCTCCGGCTGCAGGGAAGCAGGCCAGCGGATAATTACCCCTCACTGCAATCCGCAGAGCTGGCCTAATCCGAAAGCTCAAGTGCCCGTAAGTAAAACTTCAGGAAAAGTTATTGAAACTGACAAATACAGGGTGACAAATAATCAATAAAAGCCCAGTCCCACATCCTTTATTGTTTCCAGGCACTAACAGCAAGTAATGAAACCTCGGCGAGGACGGGGGAGGGAGAGGCAGGGACCGGGCGCTGGGCTTGGCTCCTGGAAAGCCCCCACTGAAAGAAGCTCAGGGAAGGACCCGGCAGCACAAGAGGGGGGACGATCCCGGCCCCATTTGAGAGAGGAAAATGCCAATCTCCTCCACAGCAGCCTCCTCTTCCCCAAGCTCTCCCAGCTGCCCTGTGGCGGGGCCGGGCAGCTCCGGCTGGACGAGTCCGAGAGGCGCCGGCACGGGCGGGAGCTGCTGCCCGGCCCCGCGGGCAGGGGTGCCCCGGAGCCCGGTGACACCCGGCAGCCGAGGGCAGGGGTGCCCCGGAGCCCGGTGACACCCGGCAGCCGCGGGCAGGGGTGCCCCGGAGCCCGGTGACGCCCGGCAGCCGCGGGCAGGGGTGCCCCGGAGCCCGGTGACACCCGGCAGCCGAGGGCAACCTCGGGCCACGCACCTATTTCACGCACCCACGCAAAAACGCAGGCGCGGTAATCTGCGTTCTGAAATACATAACACCCCTGGACACCCAAGGCGCTGCTTCTCATTAGCATCTCGGCCCTGGATTTTCCACGCCGCAGTTTCTAAAGTTTCAGCAAAGGACGCTGGGCAAGATAAATCCGTGCTGTCGTTTCTCTCCCTTTCTGTCTCTCCGAATTAAGTTCTGATCTATCAGTTTAAACACTGGCCAGAAAGTTGATTCACTTTCTGTTAGGACTTCGGGTTAAACCGGGGGCTCCTCCAGTGTCTTTAAGCTTTTGAGCCGTGTAAATGAACTGCAGTGTCACATAATCGATGGGGAAAACTCAGCTGTCACAGATACGAAAGCAGCCTCCTGCCACAGCAATAACGTGATTTGGCATTTCAAAGTTTGGAAACGTGCTGTCTGCGCGTCCGGGGCTCGGGGAGGAAGAGCGGAGCGGAGGAGCGGGGGCGAGGCGGCGGCGCGGGCGGGGGGACAGCCTCCAGGCACGGTGGCCGCCAGGCACGGCAGCCCCAGCCCCGGCGGCCCCAGCCCCGGCGGCCCCAGCCCCGGCGGCCCCAGCCCCGGCGCCCCGCACCGCGGCACCCGCTGCCGCTCCCGCCCTCCCCGACCAACGCCGCGAAAGTTGTTTCCCAACTTTGGCGTTTGGGGAGGGTTGACCCAGAACAAATCTCAGTGTCTCGGTGGCCTTTCCAAAGCGCCCGTGCCCCCCCGCCCCGAGCCTGCGGGACGTGCCCATCTGGAGCACGCACCGTGAGAGCAACTGTGCCGCGTACAGCCACAGCGGCCATCAGTCACTAAAAGCCACACGCTTCAGTGGGCCGAGGATAAAACGAAGTCCTGGTGACGCCTGGTTAAACCACTGACCCTCTTGCGAGGGCTGGAGAAGGGGGGAAGGCGACCCCCTCCCGGCAAACGCAGCTTTGGGGGGCTCCGCGCGGGGCTCTGCGGGGCCATCCCCGCAGCACCCGTGCCCCTCTCCCGGAGCGGGGCGCGGTCCCCAGGGGGACCCAGCGCTGCCTTTTCGGGGGGTCTCTCGCAGGGAGCCCCGAGCAGAGCCCCCCTGGCCGGCCGTGCCCCTGGGGTGGCAGGGGCGGCTCGCTTGGGCACGGGGGTCCCACTGAAACGTTTATTTTTATGGCGGCTTAAGTGGAAAAACCAACGCACGGGCTGGGTGTGCTCTGAGCCGCGGGGTGATCGCTGCCCTCGGCCCCCCGACCCCTGCACACCCCGATTTACCCTCACACACAGGCACACGCGCAGGAAAACAACTTACACAGCATGTTCAGACGCTTTCTGGAAGGGGAGGGCTTTAGCTTCACATTAGGAAGCTCTCTCAGATGAACGATGAATTCCTCTTTGGTCAGGCTATGGTGTTTGATCATATCTTTGTGTTTCTGTCCTCACCACAAAGGGCCCCGTAGGATGAATCAAGAAACAGGTTTTCAGATAGTTCGATTTGACATAAGGAAACTGTTGCATTTTTAATGTTATAAGACTCCAAAGGGAAAAATAAAACCTCTGTAGCTGAGACAAGGAGGGCGCCTAAGTGTCACCACGTTTCAATCCCGATTTGGATATAATTTAAGTCTCCCCTGGCTTACAGTAATATACTCTCTAACCTTGAGGCTATCTAAAAAGGCGGATTTAATGAGGCCCAGTTTATACACTTATATAATTTAGAGGTTTTGCCGCAGCTGTAAAATGACAATTGGTACATGTGTCGTGCAAAAGAGCTGAAATCCCATCCAGGAACCAAGTTGGCTGTTTCTGAAGGAGCTGTCATTTCCAGCAGGGGGGCACAATGAGAAGGCCAGGAGCGATGGAGCTCTGATCTCCACCAAAGAGAGATAACCACCTGATTAAAATGGGGCTCTTGTTCCTTCGTTATTCGATCGTCGTGTGAACTTACCTTATTTACAATTATAGGCAATGAGTGAGTCGCCCAGATTGCAATACACCTATAGGTTTGGGTTTACCCCTCCCTTTGTTATCAGGACCGTCTCTTGGACAGATTTCTGGACCACTCATAACATGCGAGCACAGCAATGCTCTTGAGGAGGGAGGGGCCCTATAATGCGAGCGCAGCATGTGCACCCTCCCACACCCCCC
>VWZG01013475.1:455632-523563 GCA_013396735.1 Grallaria varia | reverse complement strand
CGCGCACGGCCCCGCGCCCGCCTCCCACCGGGGGAACCCGCAGCGCCGGGAGCGGAGCGGCGCGGCGGCTCCGTGCCTGCCGCCCGCAGCGATGCGCCCCGCTCCGCGCGCTGCTGCGCACCGCTCCGCGGGGGAACACAGTCACAGCGTCTGGAACACCCCCGGGGGCTCCGCTCCGGCGCGGCGCTCCCCCGCGGGCCATGCGCTCCGGGACAGAGGGGAAGGCAGGGCAGAGGCAGCCTGCGCGCCGGGAGCGCCTCTGCCCAGCCGTGCGCCCGCGCTGCGCGGCCGCGCAATTTCAGCCGAGCCCGAACCCGCGCGCGAGTCCCCCGAGGTTAACGCGGCGGAGCTCAGGGCGGCGGGTCGTAGGAGGGAGCTGCGGTTCCAGATAATTTTAAAGGTCACGGGGGAGGAGGGGGGGAAAAACTGTGAATGTCAAAGTTGTGCTGCAGCTACTTACATGTCGGTGCCAGAGCAGGGTGGTGGCTGTGAGCGGTTTGATTGGCAGCTCAACGCGAAAGTCCGCGTGGACTCCGGAGCCCGGCGCAGCCCCGGGGGTCTGAGCACTTTTCACCGGACAGAGGCAGCTGAAGGAAGCTCGCACGTCCCCTTCTCCTCTCTTCTCCTCTCCTCCTCCATCCAGGACAGAGAATGAATCCATTTCGGTTTTTCTTCCCTCGGCTCTCCTTCCGTTTGCCTACACATCCTCCAAGTCCTAGCCCTAGCTTTTAACTGCGGTCCCTGGAACAAGAGGGGAAAAAATCGTTTATGGCTTAAAAAAATCCAAATGGCTGATTTTGTGTGTGTGTTATAAGAATGCACCCACAACAAAAAAGTCACTTCTCTGTCCCCCACCGTACAGCAGAAGAATAATAAAAAAGCTTTATATTTTTGCAGTGGGTATTCAAAGATAATTTGATGCCATTGTTTCTGCTACAGATGGTTCTTTTTAATACAATAACACTGCTCTTTGTGCATACTACACACAATAAAAATCGAAAGCGTTCTCCTGAATAACCATTTTGTTCTCGCTTGTATACAGGCCAACAAAAGCTGCCGTGAGGTAATGGGTTCTGTTTATTGAAGCCATAGAATAGAGGTTTGATAAAGATTTTTGTATATGGGGGAAAAAATTAAAATAAAGACCTCGCAAGGTCGAGCTGATCTCTGCGTATTTATTACCATTGAAATATTTTATCAATACATTTTTTTTTTGAGTTGCAGCTGCAGGGATCCTTCCTCCCCTCCCCCCATCCATAATCAGCCCAAACATCTGTTTCTTTGAATTTGGGGAGATCTGTAGTCGCGGCCAGACCTAAAATTCCAGATTTTAAGAGCGAGCGGGGCAAAGGGGCTCAGCGCGAAGGCAGCGAGTGATGGGGAGGCGAGGCTGAGCAGCCCCGGCTGTGCCTGTGCGCGCCTATCTTTGTGTGCCTTGCTTTGCAATCTGCTGTCCACGCACACGCACACACAAAGGCTCAAACTGGTGCGAACTGCCGCCGGGATTAGCCCACGGGATTTTTTCCGGGGCGCGGACACGCTGCGTGTCCCTGCTCTGGGGCACCATCCGCGGCGCGCAGCTCTCGCGCAGCGCGGCTCTTGCGCGCTTGTTGCGCGGGCGGCGGAAGCTCCTCCGCGCCTCCGGAGCCGCCCCCACAAACGGGGCCCCGGCTGTGCCCACGCCGGGAGCCGGAGGGCGCCGAAGGTGCTGCGGGCTCCGGCTGAGTTCTGCTGCGTCGCTAACTTTCTGCCAAAGTGATGAATAAATTAGCATCGCAGACGGGGGAAATAAATGTTAGAGGGGACCGCCAAGGCCCACTACGATTTTTTGGTTTTTTTTTTCGTGGAAATCGTTTCAAAGGTCGAGAGTTCTGCGGCCGAAAGTCGCCCGGTTACCTAGTTTGGGATCTGCTTTCGACTGTAGCAACTCGAAGAGAGCCCCAAAGCAAAAGAAAGTGCTTAGACAATAGGGCTCTGCGGGAAAGTTGTTAGTCAGTGACTGTGTTTGTCTACCTTTCTATAGGAATTAATGCCACAGTTCTCTGTGCCTCTGTAGCCAGGACTGACAGTAATCCACCTCTGTGACTTCTGCCCTTTGTGTTTTCACAAAACTCGACTCACTTGTAGCACGACAACAGCACGGAATAATGACTTTAACCTTCAAACGTTCCTTAATTAGCTTTTTCAGCAACTAAAAGATGCTCAAATGAGCCCTTTGACAAAAACTGACCTGAGCCTTCCAATTCTACTTTCACTTTTAGGACTAAGACGTTATTGGTTCACAACTCGTCTGAAGTCATCTAATAAGGGATTATTTAGGAACTATTACCCACACGCCAATTAAAGCCTCTCCGATGAAATTCGGGAGACAAAGATAAGCATCAAAACGGAAAATTAAACTATTTGCACATGGCTTGTTTTTCAACAACCCATTTTCCATCTCAGGATAAACATCTTCGCGCCGGCTCGCTCCGCCGGAGCGGGGAGGGTGCGGGGAGCCTCTCCGGGGCGGCCGTGCGGCCCCGCCGGCAGTGCCCGCAGCAGCGGCCCCGCAGCCCCGCACGTCTCCGCGCAGGGGCCGCGCTGCCGGAGCTCCGCTGCCCACGCTTGACGCCAAGGGCAGGCTGGCAGGGAGGGCGGCCGAGCTCATCTCCGGGCATAGGGTTCAACCAACCTCCCGTCATCTTGCAGTAGCCATTACGTGTTTAGGAGAGGTGAGGGGGGGGGGAAAGTGTCATAAAAGATACAGGCATGCCAAAGTTCACGAAATTGTGCAAGAACTTCCGTAAGACTCGCGAAGAAAGTACCCCTTCTCCTGAAGACGTATTTTATTTCTCAGCGCACTGAAGGAAAGGGATTAGCAGGGAATGCGGTGGTTCTTTGGGTTAAACGGGAACCAGGCTCTGAACAGTTTCATACTGATTTATCAATGAGAGATGATATCTTTTTTTTTTCCAGCCAGAATAACTCGACGGCTCAGAAATTTTTTATCGTTCTTAACCGCTGTATACGAATTTTGGAGAGAGTTGCCAGGCAAGTTACAGCAGCATCCTACGGCAAGCTGACAAAGAGATTCCAGGAATGCCACGCATCGAGGAGGGAAATACGAATCCCTCTCTTTAGCCTGAAACACGAAATTGGCTTAAAGCTCATTTTGCAGAAAACCAGAAACGAAATCAGCAGTGCGTGGACTGCGTGGCTACAACTTTCCAACGCTTTGCCGCAATTTCTAATACTTTCTGGAGGGAAAGAAAAGCAAACAAACAAAAGTAAAAAAGTGAACCAGAGATTGGAATGGGTTCTGAAAGAAATTTGCATCTCAACATGCATTTTTCGCCCCGGTTTGAGGAGGGCTGGGCTCCCACACGGGCATTGGTACCCTGAAGTCTCTGTGCCGAGTCCGAGCCCACAGGTTGGGGTAATGATTGTCCTAGACTTTGACTTTCACAATTCATTTTACGCTCGGAAAAAAACCCCCACCTGCACCCAGGTGCGTAGATGAAATAACGGATCCCTCCAAATGGGCTATGTATAGCTATACCTCTAAGTTGTGCACTCAAACAGAACAGACCAGGAAGGTCGTTGCCAGACGCGGGAAAAGGGCTGAGTGCCGGAGTCTGACTCACAATTGGGTCCTAAAAACATTTCAGAATTTTGGAGTTCCTACCCACGACAAAGCACTGAGGGTGTTTCAGAGAAGAGAGGGAAGCCAGGACGCTGCTGACATTTTTCGTCCCCAGCCGATATTTCTGCCCTTGCAGTGTCCGCACGGTCTCAGCCCCTGCCCGACCCCGCCGCGCACGGACCGCGCTCCCCCGCCCCGGGTCTCCGAGTCAACCTGCCCCGGAGGAGCCGAGGTTAACGCCGGACGGGACAAGCCCTTCCTGCGCCTTCTGGCTCGCTGACAAGGGGGTTAAACACCCGTGGGCTGCCCCGAGTCAGCGCCTGCTCACGGCTGCCGGCGGCCACTGGGGACCCTGCCCGTGTCCCCGGTCGCGGGTGGGGACAGCGGGACCCGCCGTCCCCGCGCCCCTCGTCCCGCCTCGGGGGATGTAGCAGGGCCCGCAGCAGCGCTGGCTCCCCCGCCGCTGTCCCCACGTTTCCTAAGGGCTCCCCCAGCCATTTCCAGAAGTTCTCACCCTCTCGTTTCACTTGAGCGGCGGTCGCGCTTTTCTAACCAACAAGCCGCCGGTGGGAACCGCGTGGTGCTGCCCGCGCACCGGTGCGCCCCATACACACCCCTCGGGAAGGGGGGACATTCTTCCCAACGCACCGAAGCCTTGAAAGAACACTTGGGACACACGGACAGCAGGGGGGTTTTTTGGGATGCCCTCCCCAGGGTTCTGGGATATGATGGTAGAAAATCCAGTTCCTCACAAGCAAAGAAGCCGTATCACACAAGAGCAGCTCTCGAGGAGCAGCAGGTTTGTAGGACGGGCAGGCCTCTCACTGCAAGGAATTCCATGGAAGAACTTTAGATGTGCTTCCTAAAATTGCAGTTTTCAACTGTTTAGTTTTTTCCATGATTGCCATGGGAGACCCAAGACCTGTCCATTTATTACCCCAACATTTACTGCAATACTTTTGCTATGGGTAGTTGTGGTGCCAACTATGCCTTTACACACGGTATAGGATAAATCTCTCCCAGGAAGAAGAGTAAGAAATATAGAACCAGTAATATTCTGTATTTTGTCCAAATCTCTCTGCACCAATTCTTTAGATGGCCGCTTTCTTTGGAACTGGACATTTTTTCACACACTAAAGCTGAATTTATCAAATAAGTGAAACTTGTTTGCAATAACTCTTAAATTCCTGTATATGCTATGTCTGCATTACAAACGGGTTGATTCTGAAAATGTTTGGGTAAACAAAAATAAAACAAATAGACAATGTACATACATGTGCACACACACTATATATACATATATATTACATATATATACAAATATATACATATATGTATATTACACTGCGCACCCCATGTCCATGCTATACATTATATATATGACAATATACAATTCAGTGGCCAGTATATGGTGGTGCACATTTAGAGGAGTCAGAGACTCCCTTCACACATAATTCCACATGTGCACATGGAGTTTGCACGTGCTCTTACATCTGAAGTGATGTGAGAAACATGATTATGAATGCTAAATTCTGAACACATTGCCATGGAGTAAGGTGGCCATTCACAACCTACAGGCAGGTCCTTTCTCAAAACTTAGGTTTCCATTACACACTCATTGCTGCTGTTAGCAGACTGGAACTGGAAAGGAGAACACTGATTTTGGCAGGAGGATCCCAGTGAAGTTCAGAGAGCTCTTCACTGGCAATATTCTGACTGGCACTTTGTTTCATCATCATTCATTTAAGAGATAAGGGGTGAATTTGGGGAAGTTAATTTCTTTCTCTGAGGTTTCAGGATGGTTTCAAGTAGTCCATCACCACCTCATGGCAGTAACATCTACTGATCCCCATAACTTGCAGTGACTTACTGACTTTATGTGGTAACGTTAATTTGGAAACACTCTCATTTAGTTAGATCCTTACAATATTTGCCCCTTATTTATCTTTTTTTTTCCCCCCAATCTAGCTATTATAGAGCTCAAGTAAATCATGGTCCATAATGGGCCACAACACATGGCGCTCATCACTCCTTCCTTGGAACAACATAGACCCTGAGCAGGAACCCTCTGCATAATTTGAAACCCTCCACCAGTATTACAGAGTAGCAATTCCAAGGTTCCTGACAGGTCAAGAAATCCAGGTGATTTGAAAGAACATTAATAAATGAGAATATGCAGAAATGAGGGATAGTTATTTGCAGCAGGAAAAGGGCAAAAATCTCATACTGTAGCTGACACTGAATTAAAAAGTATACAGCGGATTAGATATCAAGCATTTCTATCAAATACAAGGCCCAGGAACCTAGGGGGAGTGAAGTGTGTAAGAGCAGATGCTTAGAAGGTAAAACACCCCAATTAACCTCATTATCTGTTACAAAACTGTACTATTAATATTCAGTGTTTTTTCAAATCACTGTTGTTGTTGAAGAGAATCTGTTGACTACAGCATGTGTTTTGCTGTAGCCTCCCAAATCAGCATTGCCCTTCTTAAGGTCAGGGGAATGCATCTTAAAGCATTCATATATTTAAAAAATATGTATTGTTATTTTAATAGGCACTGTGGATAGTTTAATTTGTATCTATATTAAATTAAACATATGGTGAACAGGGTATAATAGATTTTCTATAATTTAGCTGCCAATGTGGCAACAGAAGCCAGTTACTCTCACCAGCAGACTTGTCAGTGGTTTGTTTACTAGCTTATTTGAATTAAAATAAAGCTTCGCTTCTGCTGACTGCACATCATTATCTATGAGACCATAATCCTGCTAGCAAATCCTATATCTTCCAGAACTGGCTCTTTTGTTTGGGATTACTGAGAGCTTAGCCTATAACAAAGAGGAATAAGGCATCCCTCTCATCCTCGTAATTAAGTGTGGGGAGTAATTTAGAAACAAACCCAGAAAGATGTACAATTTGGAGTTCTGCTTCTATACAGGATTGGGGAACAGAAGAGGCCAAACACTGATTATGTTAGCACAATATTTAAACTATTAAACTACTGTACAACAGGAATCCATCTTTTAAAAAGAAATGGCAACTATCAATAAAGTATTAAGTTGCTTTACACTAGAGACATTTTTTGCTTATCTGAAGGTATGCTGGCAAATTTGGGTGGAGCCTGAAGAGCAAAGACTATTTTAAATATAATTTTTTTTCTACATGCATACACTATCTGTATGTCACTTTCATAATGCCTCCATTTTTAAATTAAAGACAACAATTTAATATATGAAACTTGCTTTTTACAGTAACCCTTCAATGTTTTAACTATTTCTGAATACGAATATTCTCTAGAAATAGAAATATCTCTGGTAGCTGAACATGCTTGTTTAAGTGCTCTATTTTGATACCACCAAGATTTATATTTTCCTTTGGGAAAACAAGTAGTTTGAAGTTATGAGCATTTTACTGCCACCTTAGAAATGACTGTAGCATTCAGGGAGAAAATAAAGAGTATTTTAACATAGGTATTCTGAGGTCAGTCGATAGTATAGCACCAATCTTTTGAATCACCCAAATCTGTTTCTTCTCAGAACAAGAGTTATGCTATACACAAGTAATAGAAATTAATAACTGGGTCACAAAATAGAAGCCTCAGGATTATACAGATACACAATATCTATTTGTGGAGGGCTAATAAGGACAGGGGTTGATTTATAAAAGTCTTCGACATTAATTGTCACAGATGGGAATTCTGAGGACCTCTGTGAAACCAAATGAGGCCCTAGTGAATTATAAAGCAGGTCCTTAGACTTTAAAAACATTTAGGCAAAGTGACAGTTCAGAACATCTGTTAGCCTTCTGTCTGAGTATAAACTGGATGTCATGGAGTGCACAGCTGTAGGCATTTTCTGCCTCTTTTTGCCAACATCTGTCACAGCATTACAGTAATATAGGTAATTATCAACACCTCATATAAACTGTTTGCTATTTTAATTTCTGAATAAGTAAAATTAGCATTATACCCTTTTGCAAAAAAAAAAAAAAATCCAGCAGGAGAAGAATACACATTCCTTTTTAAAGCTGAATGACAGATCTCATCCAGGAGAACTGAAATTCAGAAAAAGTCTCTACTACAAATAAGGTCCTTAGGATAACATAAAAGACTTAGGTGAGAACAAGTTTAAATATTCTCCTTTTCTCTCCCTGTTACTTAAAAAAAGACATCTAAGTCTCATCTGTCATAAGCAAAGAAGATCAGTAGCAAGAAAAGATAGGAAACCGTTAATCATCTGTGTTTTTTTCCATGCACAAGCAGCTGTCAAACGATGTATGTTTTACCACAGTAACAAAGCCAAGGGCTCGTCAGCACCAAGCAATTTTACTGTCAGCTGGTCATCCTTCTTCTCAACTGTAAGAAGGTAAGAGATCACCGTGCAGCAGCGCACAAAGCTCCATCTCACTGCCTTGGTGCCGGGCGAGCAGGGTGATAACCTGCAGGACTTCCAGAAACAAAGGCATCTTCCAGGGCTCCCTCGACAACTAAACGGAAATGGCTACACGGGAAGAGATGCTCCAAACGAATAGGCCTTTAAGCAAAGGTTTCCAGACCACCTCCAGTTACCACGTCAAGACGTGGAAAACACCCGCCCAGTCCTGAAGATCATCAGCCTGATGGTGGGCAGCACCGAGAAGATTGCAAAAAGTGACCAGGTGCTTTGGGTTCCTCAGTGTTGGAGGCCCGGGTGATACACTTTGTAAGAGCATGATTTGCAGAAAGCAGTTGCTTATCATTTGTGATAATCAGGCTCCTGTGGGGTGTTGTCAGCTGAGCACCAAACCCATCAGCCACTTTGGTAATAGTGGCCCTCTTGGTGGTTGCCTTAATGAGAGCAATTCTATAAGGGCCCTTCATGGTCTCTCAGAGCACAGGATAAAGAATGGTAGAACAACAAAGCAATGCGGTAACAACAGCAGTGGAGACATGTTGGTCTGAGCTTGCAAGTATGAACCCGGTGATAGAAAATAATCATGTGGCAATGAGTTTTACAAAATTTCATGGAAGTGATGATCATATCCAGCTCATACTTATTTTGCTTTCACCACAAAAAGAACAGCACCTCTGCTAGAAGCTAATGTTCCAACATGGAAAACCTGAAAAAGTGCCGCTAGCTCTTTTAATAAAGGAGGCATATGGAACAAAGTGGTCACCAATATGTTATTTTTAGTGCCTGAACTACGGTCCAGAAGATAATACCCAATTACTCGATATAGTGCTCTATACACTCTCTGAACAACAATAGTGAACTGAGAAGCAAGAGAAAGCACCAGAATACGGTTTTGAAGTAATTCAGATTTCATGTATTTTATTTTCTTCTAAAAATAAAGGCTTTGAAAAGAGGTGCAGTGTTGTCCAGGTTGAAGGAGGAGGGGCAGAGAAGAGCTGAAAGGTAGATGAGAGCAGATGGAGGTTGAGACCTTGGCTACAGCAAAAGACAGCTAAGGCACAGATAGTCAGAAATCTAGAGAGAAGAAAGAGAAAATTCATCTTGGGGGGGGCACAGTCAGAGAAAGCCATCCATGTAGATGTAAGCCTGTCGCACCCGTACCTGGTAAGGAAGACCACACTCATGACAGTGTATATAGTTGGGGACAACATGGGATTTTACTAATTCTGTTGTTTCCACTAATTTCCACTCTAATGGACTGTAAATTGTGGTGGCTGAGTTGTAGATGCATATTTTTATTCATAGCCTCTGCTACTAATGCAGTAATTTTACTGAGGACACAGAGGACAACTCTGTGCCAGTACAGTTAGGCCAGCAATTTTGGAAGGAGAGGCACAGATACCTTGCTGTCTTGATTTCTTATTTTCCCCTTCTCTGCTTTTTACTGCCTCTGCAGCATTTATTACATGCCTCCTCCTATTTTCTCCTGAAGCACAGCCAAAATTAGTTGAAATTGCGGACCTACTCCACACAGTCTGAGGTCCACCACTCTAACAAAGGCTACTCAGTGATGGGGACTGTTTCTACTGTGGTCCTAAACCACCTGTGAGATGTTTGTAGGTTGGTACTATTTCTTTCAAGAGCTCCATCCCTCCACCGAACAATTACTGCTCTGCCTGTTCTTGCCAAGTGTAACTCTGCATCTAGGTGGATGTTAGGCAGGTTTTACCAAATTACAAGCTGCAGGATAAATATTTTCCTCCTACCTTTGGTTTCAATGTTATGATTCTTAAACATTCATTTTAACACTTGCAAATAAAACTATCTTACATATTCCCATCACCCTACTACCTAAATGCATTTTTCAAATGCCAAAGACTACGTGAGCTATTGCAGATCACATAATAGGTGCCTACACATTCACTATTCTAGTAATATTTATTATTGAAACAGACTGTTTTGTAAAGAGCTCTGAGATACCTAGGCCATAAAAATGTGATATAAAACAAAATGCTATTCAGCTCAATAGATGTCTGATAAGAAAAGAACCCTAAAATTTGAACAGTTCCTCCTCCCCTTAATCAGCCCTAACAATGGTACCCCAGTCTCGGAGCTCCTGCACGCAGCAATACCTGTCTTTTAAAGAGAGGAATGGGAACGTGGCGGTAAAAGAGGGTGCTCATTGGTAGAACATTGTTAGGTGGTTTATAATTGATAGTTTTCAGCATCAGCACAAAGGTAAGGGCTTTAGCCTTGAATACTACTCTCTAACAATATACCCACATACAGAAAACTAGTGCTAAATGTATTTATTAAAATAAATGCTTTAAAATAGTCTGCTTTTCATACAAAGTAATTATCTTACACTACGTGTAAAAGGTACTTTTGTAATCAATGGTATACAACCAGCTTCAGATACAGCCACACACACATCCCATTACACACTGTGATGCTCATCAGATTGCTTGGGACTGAATCATTTCATTATGTTCTGTAGCTTAATTCTTCAATTCCTGTAGCTTCAGCTGGAATTCATCCAGATCAGCCCTGCTTTCTAAGATTCAATCAAAATACTTCAAGGCCACAACCACCAAATAGTACAATCAGCTCTAAACACAGAATAAGGTATTTCATACTTTTTAGAAGCTCATAGTTCCCATTCTAACAGAGCCAGGGCAACAGGGATTTTTTTTTCNCTTTTTTTTTTTTTTTTTTTTTGGCACTTCTAACCTATTAATTACCAAAGGACAAGAGAAGTATTTTGTGGGTATAAGTGAATTTTGTAGTAGTCAAAATAGACAGTGACAGCCAGCTGGAGAATTTTAAATGCTCTAAATTTTCTCAAGTCCTGCCTAAGAAGCTAATCACTAACAAGCTAATGCATTGATTTTTTTATACATTGGGTATTCCAGAACAGTCAAGAGACAAAAGAAAATATAAAAAGCAGGAAAAAAAATATAATACAGGAACAGATCATGCTTTTTTCCACTGAACCAGACAAAAATCATCTAATAGAATTACGTGAGTAATCATAAGGGCAAAATGTTTTAATTACTAAAAATGGTTAATTTCATTTGGTTTTCTGTAGAATCCTATTAACTCTTTCAATTAAATCATTTGCAAATATTTGGATGACCATCAATTTATTAATAAAAATATTTGAGGGTTGCAGGCTATGCAAATTCTGTTACTAATTAGTTAACTGCTACAATCACTCTGTCAGTGTCTGCTGATCAGATACTTGTGCTTGCAATTCTTACATCTACAAATATTTTTTCATACAATGCACCAGAATGTTTCTGTACTTGCGTAGAGTGGACAGCAGTGATCTTGAGTGGCTTTTTCCCCCCAGGATCAGTGTTTCCATGGCAAGTCCTGTGGGGATCTATCTTGTCTTTTCTTCTCCGCAGTAGGCATTTAGGGATAATAAAGTAGTTAGTGAAGAGGTATGTTCTATGCTATTTTCAATAAGCTGATGATAGTCAACATCACAATCCAGACCCACAAAGGCACTGGGAAATCAAAGAGCCATAGGTTCCTCAATACAGTCGTCCACACAAGCCTACATCTCTCAAGTATCTGATTTATCCTTTTAAACGTTCCACCTTGTGGGGACAGGGACACAGAACAGAGTGAAATGACCAAAGATCTCTGGATAAGACAGAAATGGTGCTGGCTGATCATCAAATGACAGTCATACGAGTTCTCTACCTTTGATTTTATCCCTCCTTTGTAAAGCACCAGGACAATGTGGAGCTGTTATTGGCTGCCACTGCTCTTGGGTGCACAGTGGCAATGTCCTGGACACTTCTTACCACCCAGAGAAGCAAAAGGGAACTGTGCCGTTAATTCTAATTTTGAAGTAATCGAGACTCCCTTGAAAACTTGTCATGGCACTACTCAGGTAAATTAGAAAACCAGAATCCTATGACTAATTTAGTCCTGATATTATAAGATCCGAGGATCCTGTTCATTCTAATGTCTACAAACAGTTCCACCAGAAAAAAATCACTTCTGAGCTTGAGCACATTGGTAACTGCTGGACTGGAGCCTTGGTGAGCCAATTTGTACCATTAGTACTGCTCCTTCAGTGCCAAATACTCAAAATTTGTCTTTTTATGTTCTTTTTCTACATTTACTCATGCTAATAATCTAATCTCACATACTAAATATGACGATTTAGGATGTTCCAATTATGGCAAAAAAAATAATAATCCAAGTGAAAAGTCTTTTGTAAAACACATCATTTCCTCATCCTATTGCCATTAAAATGTTCAATTTCAGGCGACCAAGCATAATTTTCTTTTCCTTACACTCTTTTTTTTTTGGTCATTCGTTTTATTTCCTTTACAAGTCCAGAAAAAGATGTACTTCAGTAGATGATAACTGATCCTATACTATTTAATAGATGCAGAAGCTATTTTGCATTTCAGAATGACTGAATTTAGTCCTACTAAGAAGTTTTACAATTTTTTTAATCAGGACACTTGTTGCAGATTCACTAACTCACATTACTTTTCTTGAAGGAAAGTAAGAAAGAGCATTTGATTCTAAGCATTCTGTATTATTAAAAATGCAAATTATAAACAAAATGACATATGCACACACATCGATGGCAAAAGTCAGCTACTTAAATGGCCAGATAACAGAAACCCTCAAATGAGCTAATTTACTCTGCCTTCCCACTATAAAATAGCACAGAAAGTGCTCTATTGAAGAGAGTGAATAACAATCTTATTTCCAGGATGTGTAAGCCAGCTTATCAGTGGCAGGGCTGCAACGAGACTTTTCAAGTACCTGCCATGGAATTCAGAAAAAGCTGAGAACTCCATAGCTTCAGTTTGTGTGACTGCAGCTTCACACAGCACAAGCCCCGACTACGGGAAATCCGAAACCACAGCAATGGTGGCACCGTGGCTGCATCAACCCTGCATCCTCCTCCAACAGGAGAGGCCAATGCAAGTGCAAAGAGGAGCACCAGGACAGAGGGAGCATAAAGGGCTTATCTGCTGCCATAACTGGCCCATGCCCACCTATCTGAAGTTCAGGAACCTTCTGTATCCAAGACAGATTTTACTAGAATTTTGATAATTTTATTTGCCCCCCAACTCTTTTATTTTTTTTTCCTAATCCTACAAGCATTACCAAAATTCCCTGGCAATGAGTTTCAGAGGAGAATTATGGGCAATGTGAAATATCATTTCTTTATTCGTTTTTAATCCTCTGCCTAATAATTTTCCTTGCTGCCCTCATTCCCTGCTCTGGCTTGTTGCTGATTCAGCTTAGGAGATTACTGACACCACCTTTTCTTAGCTACTTCCCATCGGAAGTTCCCATTCCGACACAACTGCACAAACAGTCTGCGAACAGGTTTCATTAAAATTATCTAGTTTAGCTTGTTTTTTTCCCTTTGAATGTTTCAAATTGAAACACATTGACAGAATCCATGCAGTACTGCTGGCGAGTGTCAAGCTGATGCAAATGTTGATAGAGAAGGAAAAGAAGGGACACGTAACAGGGACAAGGATGGTTGGTAACTTTTCACCCAGAGCAGCAGCACATTCTTCATGTGAGAACATTCAGGTGGATGTTCTCAAGACTGTAGGAGTCACACTGTGCCAATAAGAGGGTTTGTGTCTGCCATGCCAGTAAGTGGCAATTTGCATGGAAGCCATGCCAACAACTGGAAATTTGCGTGGAGCCCACTGGAATGGAGAAAGTACCCTATGTGTGCTTCTCTGCAGCTTGCTGGTTGGAAAGAGCATGACAAACCTGGCCACAGCCTGGCAGGGAGGTTATGACGCAACTGTTCCTCCACAGATGGTCTTTGGTCCTTCCTTACAAGAAAATGGAAACTGCTCAACTATTCTGGCCTCTGTTTTTGCTCTTTTTTAAAAAAAAAGATTTTGACTTCGCTTTTTTTTTTTTTTCTTTTTTTTTCCCCTATGTTTCAGTAAGAAGATTTTATTTCAGAATTATCTTTACACGGTGCAGTTACTTGCTAGTCAAAAATGACAAAAAATAATAGTTTACTTGCAATTGGAAAGAAATGGTTTGTCTGTCTGTAATAAATAAGGCTATAGAAATATGCCTCAGTGCCTGCCCATAATCATGTTGCAGATAACCACACCACCCAGCTACCTCTTCCTTCCTGGGTTTTTCCTATCAAAAGTTTAAACAGAGGAACCGCAAAATTTATTTTAGCTGTTAGACAGAATATTTTCCACTGGACTGAACAGAGAACCTAACGTTGCCATCAGCAGGCTCAGCGTTCTGAACTCTGAGGTTGTCCCTGAAAGCTCTTTGCCTACGGCACAGGGTATTGCAGGAGCTGCTGTGCAAATCCTTGTTCTAAACTACTCAAAGCTTGCTGAGCCTTTGGGTATATCATATTATCCATTTTTGGTTCATCATCTATTCAAACTTTCAGGAACAGAGGGGGAGAATTACTTTCATTTCTGGGTAACAGTGTCTAGCTTGGATTTCACTTCTGTTTGTGACTGGACATTCATTTAATCATCTGGGGTTTGAGATGTGAAGATGTTGCAGGATTTATACTTTGCCAGTAAATATGTATTTTCTGAAGATTGGGATAGACATCTGATGTTGAAAAAAACCCCCAAAACTTGTATGTGTTGGAATGGCAAAAGCACTTACTGAAATAGCAACATTTCCTCAAGTCTTTCCTCAGAAAATACTTGGTCTCTTTCCTCTTACTATTATGCCTACTTGGGTCTTAACTCTGGTCTCGCTCTCATCCAGCACACAAATTTCCGTGGCATTTACCAACCTCAAGCTGGTAAGTCCCCAGAGCATCAGGGTGTAGCACCTGCAGACTGGCACTACACCAACACCTCCTAGGGATCCTATTCCCTCACCGCCTGACACAGTGCCCTGAGGTTTTTAACTGCTAAATATAAGGAGCCTGCAAGAGAAAGGAATAGAGTATAAAGGTGCTTTCTTGCTATTAATTGGATTGCTTTCATTAGCTGCTGTTGTTCACTTGACGAAAGCAGTGGACAAACAGTAGGTATTCTACTGGCATAAACTACACAAAGCTGGGGGAGTGGAGGCTGTGAAGATTCCCTTTCTGCACAAGGATTGCAGGGCAGTGCAGGCAGCAAACGGAAAGCGCTTTGTCCCTTTTCCAGTATCAGGAAGCAGAAATGAAAAGAAATGAGAAGAGTTGCCTAAGACACTGTGCTCCAGTGACAGCCGCTGCCAGGGGAGAGGTTTGGAGCCACACAGCCCTGCAGAGCCGAAGGGCACCTTTACAGTCCCTCTCCTCTTTTCTCAATCCCATGTCAAGTCCGAAGCCAACCAACGCTCCAGCCAGCCAAGGGATCAGGCTTGGTGTTGCATGACTTTCTTTAGGCTACCTTTTCTCAGAGCTCAATATTCAAATTTGTAAAAATGAAACTGTAAATGCCACTGATGTTTTTGTTTTGTTTTGTTTAGATATTCAAATGTTGCTAACATTTCATTTGATGACCAACGCTGTTGTTTGTAAGCTTACCAAAACCAAAATGAAAAATCGTTCCTTTTTCCCACATGAAATTTGAAACAGACTTCTACTTTTGTCATAAAGCTCCCAAGTTAAAACATTGTTTCATTAAAAAGGTTTATTTTTCTTAGTTTAGAAACATAAGTAGGAATTTAATGAGAATAGAACACAGCTGTAACCTTATGTCCCATATTTATTTTTGATCTTTGATGCAAGCACAATGTATGTTTGGAGAATAATTACATATAATTATAATATTTCTTCCTAATGTGATTTTCCAATAATTTTAAAGAAACTTTGTTGCATACAACATATTCCAAACTTCTGCCACTTCTACCTACTTACGCTATCCTTGTTATTAAAATAAATTATCCTTTCATTTGAAATGGTGAGTACTATTAACTGAGATCCTTGGAAATTGTCACATAATGATAGAGTAATCCTTGGGAAGATTGCCTTCTGTACGGTCTAGCTCTTCTCATGGCAGTTTCCATGAGGTGTGAGATTATTAATTCTCAATGTGTTCCTCGAGTTTCAAGGGATTTTTCTTTTCAGTTATTCTGTGCTCAGATAATTGAGAAACACAGACATGAGGACTAAGACTTTTCATCTGATTTTCTGGTACAGCCCGCATTTGGCACAGCAGTCAGAGGACAGATCTAAGGTTGTCAGCAATCAATACTGCTGAGGGAACACTTACAACTAGTTTTCTCCACACCTGTGCCTGCACATGCTGCACTGCAGTACGACTGGGAAGCAATTAAGGCATACTCAAGTACTAATAGACCATTTATGTACCCAACTGAAGATGGTAGAAAACCTTATTCATGTTTCCACTAAATAACCCCAAATTGCAGATCATTCACCGGGTGCAGTTTAAGAGCAATGCTACTCCCTGCAATCACACCCCCTTCTCCACAAGAGAAGGAACCTCCAGCACAACTCCTGACACAATTCAGCACTGTGACAGCTTTCCTTGTCTAGAAGTCCTATAGAATACTAAGTGCAAATCAGTGTTGAAAAACGCCCTATATAATATTAAGAACACTTTGCGGGCACTTCCTGGATGCAGAGTACAGCTTCCTAAAGTGTAAGTCGCAGTGTCTTTAAGCAGAAATAACGTGGTATTGTTTTTTAATGTAACACCCTAAAATATTCCCAAGAACACCTCGTCTCATGTAGACGCACGCACAGGTTACTAATGAAATCAATAAGCAATATGCATAGAATATGAATCACAAAAATGAAGTGAAATGGTGCTTGTGCCTGGAGGACTCACGACTAAATGGATGTTGTTACTTGTCCACGTTATTAACCCTCTCACTTTCTTTAGAACTGCATTTACCATTAATGTACCAACTAGTTACTGTGCCCCAGACAGAAACTGGGCAGCTCAGTGACAGAACTGGGGAAGCTTTCCAGTACTGGAGGGCCGTCCAACTGGATTACTACATGAAAACCACACTACAATGCAATGAGCCTCGTGGACAGAGCCCTGATGGAGGCAGGAGGCAAAGCCTGCTCCCTGAGCACACCACAAACCTCTCCCCGGGAGCGAGTGAGACTCAGCAGTGGGGGACTGGTTTTCACCCAGTCCAAAGAGAACTGGGAAGATATTGGATTCATGCATTAAAAAATAGTCTTTATTCAGTTTCTAACTAGTGTGCTGTAAAAAAGAGGACAGCTAAAACAATTATTGGCCAAGACAGGTGTTTCTTGCTTCACTCTCACATCACCCTCAAGGCATTTAAACAGAAGAGAGGTCCCTAACGAAGTACCTTCATTAGCTTGGTGCAGCTGCTGTGCTAATGCCAGATCAGCTTGTGTGAGGTTGCACCTGTGTCTTCCCAGAACTACTGCAGCCTTCCATATCTACAGCCAACCAAGGAGCCGACCCACTTAGAGCAGAGAGGGATGAGCAATTTGCAAAGAATTTTGCAAATCTCACCAGCCAGTACGTCTCCAACTATCTGGTTAATTGCCTCCAGCTGTTACTTCATTCTGTTTCAGTTGGCAACATGCACCCTTATGAATTTGTTGGGAAATACAATGCAATTCCTTTCCTTTCTTCATCAAATCTACCCCGCTTTGAAGTTTTTGGTTTATAATGCCAACTCATGTGACCAGAAGCACTATACAGCCAAAGGTGAGAATAAATCCCCCCTACACAGAGACTACTCCACTTTGTGCACTTCTCTAAATACAAGCCAGGTGCCCAGAGGATGGAGATGAGCACGTACAAAAGGGCTTTGGCAACGTCCTGCAGGGTTCTGATTCCTCAGCTTTGACTTACAGTCATATCTCTCATAGTTTAAAATAACAAAACGTCCAGTTAGTAAACCACTCAGTATTCACTGTAATGTGAAGCAATAAACCAGTATGGTGAATTACAAGAATGCATGGTAATTATCAGCTAAATCTTGGAAAAGTCATAAGTCTTTAACCAAGTATTGAGCCTTTTATACTGAGGTATCAAATGATTAAAAAACATGCCACAATTGCTACGTCTTAAAATCACAACAAACTTCAGCACCAAGAGGTGCCACCTACTGCCACCTACACAGCAAACCATGCCAAGAAGTGGGGATCTCTCAGTGGCCCCAAATTTCTAACTGGGACCAAGACTTACCCTTGTCCCAGCATGAGCACACAACATATCTGTCTGTCACCTGAGCTGAGGAAGAGCAAGGGAAAGCATCAGCCCTTCATGGGAAATAAATGGGGCCCTGTAGCGTGCAGGCACAAGAAACCTGCCAGATCTGGAGTCCTGCTTTTCCCCCAGCCATTCCTTTCCACATGGGAAAGAAAAGGGACCAGCAGTGACAGGGGAATAACAGCCTCTCTGCTAGAACACATTCAACCAACGCTGCCAACAACAGAGGGAAAGGTTCCTAGTTTTCTGTTTGTGATTACACTGTTTTGTCACTGCTGTCAGGATGTGCCTATGCAATATGTGCCTCTCTGATGCCTCATGCCTGCCTGTTTCATTTTTAGCAGAGTGGGACGTACGGTAATTAGCCACTCATTCTCCTTGTCTATTCTCTGCATTTTGTTTCGTTTCCTTCGCTTACAGGATTCTGGCAAGCCTTCGGCCTTATTGGCAACTCTTTCCCTGCTCCCCCATCTGAACCTCCTCTGTCGATTTTCTTCTCACTGCCTGGGAGGTGACAGTTTATATATTTGTACACAGGAGTGAATGTGCCAACAGGCCCCAAATATGGGCCATGCAATCAAATTATCATGAGTTTGGTGGAATGCCTTTCTGGATTATTTCCTCCAAAAATATAACATTCCAATTGCAAACAATTTACAGCCAGGAAAATATTGTTTGAATCAAACATACGTGGTGAAGTTGAAGGGTTTGTAATTCAAGATGGAAATTTTTTGTTCCTGTTTTTTTTTTTTTTTTTCTTTTTTCTTTTTTCTCCTTTTCATTATAAATTGTTGCCTTTGGGTAGATTTTTGCTTTGAGAGTGCAAGTTGCTCTCATTGACATTACCGGGACTTATATGAGAATAAAGAGTGGAAAATGAATAGCTTTCAGCCGCTTCAGGTTGAAGCAACAATTTCATCTCTTCTCAGTTAATGCTTTACAACACTCCATGAGTTTTTATCTCATATCAAAAGTTTTACAGCTGTAGGGACCAATTTGAAGATCCCCTTTAGAGTTCTTTTCCATTGCGGGAACATTGCCAAATTAGTGAAAATAAAGGACGCAGAATAAAATCCAAAACCAGCTAAGAACAACTAGCCAGATTTTTTCATGGGTATTTTATTTTTTGATTTAGTTGTAACTTTTTCAAGTATATATTTGTATGCAATAAATGGAGCTTTAAAATTTTGCATGTGTTAAACGTAGACATAGCACTTTTAGGGATGCAAGAAATTTGTAAGGTAATACTTCAGAGATGCCTGAAAAATCCAGTCCTGTCAACGGTTTTCCTTCTGCTTCTATAAAATAATTAAACTGAGGAGTGGCAATTATAGGTCTTTTCCTAGAGTACTTTTCTCACAACTATTGGTTTGGAAATACACTTTAATATCAGAACCTACTTTTCGTTTCTTTACATTCTTGTGGTTGTAAGTTCAGTTGAATTAATTCAGGTCATTCAAATGAAAACCAATTTATAACATATATATTTGAGTATATACATAGGAATATATACCATTTATTTATTTTGCTCAAATCAGATCTGGGACCACCAAGGTGCTGAAATGCTGACTTGACAGTGGCTTGCCTGTCTCTCAAGAACAAAGTAAATGTGTATAAATTTCCAAAATACCAAACCTATGTTTCCTTGCTCTACTGGCATATTCCTAAATTATGATATAAAGAGGAAATGAAATTTGAAGAACTTGTCTCAGAAATGAAGAGTTAGAAGCTGTTTCAGCTTTGCTTTCCCAATGCACAAGGAAAGTGTCAGACGGGATGAATCAGTAGAAATCCTGCTACTCTTGAGAGTCCCAGAGCAAGGACTGTGCCCCTGCAGGTGAAATCAAGATTGGAACCCAATTGCAAGCGACTTGTATTTGCCTGGAGAGCAGCAACAGCACAAGATACAACAGAGCCACAAATGCAGAGACCAGCAATTACTCTCATTACGAATAAAATCCCACCAAACTAGAACGAAGTTGCAAAGTGACAACACATATCTACATAGCTGGAATTTAGTTTTATGCAGTCTAAGAAAACAGCAATTCATCTTTGCAACCTCTCTTTGAAGTAAGAGACCGGTGAGAGAGCACAGCTTGGCACCTCAGCTGCAGACTCCAGCGGAGGATTAACACCGGCTAACCCAGCAGAACTGTAGTTGTACAACAGCTGTATCTGTGCAGCACAACATACACATGTAGCAAACATACAAGGGCCCTGTGCTCATCATACCACTCTCTGATGTGTGTCAAGCTATCAAGAAGTACTGCATGCATCGTTTTCTGCAGCTTGACATCATTTATTCTTTGAGATGCAGGAGAGCTTGTCTGGATACTCCAGCATTTTGAACTGCTGGTCCTCAGGGCCCCATGAAGCAGCTCTTACATTTTATACTAATCTCTTTTTTCCCCTAGCACCACACATTTTAAAGAGATGCCATATGGCACTTAAACAGACAAATCATACGGTGTTTTGCCCTTTCTTTCTAATTCCATTGGCTTTACATTTCTCAAGTTGCATTCCCAGTTGATGAACAAACGTCCTTAACCTCTTGAGTGGTCTTGAATGTCCACTAGACACAGACCAACATGACACTTGTGCTGACTTCTAATATACACTGGATGTCAACAATGTTACCATCATTCACTTCAGGAGTTGATTTGCATCTGAGCATACCATAAGGCACTCTATTGTAGCACCTAAGAGTAAACTGAAAATACAGCACAGCTGCTACCAAGGTACACAGAGCATTTCCTTCGCTGGCATCCAGTTCCCAGACAGGCAGCAGTCAGAAGTCATGGTGGTAAATGGCTAAAACTACATAAGTAGAATAGAACTGCAAAACATAAAGTGCCCTTTCCAATGATGAACCCTGTTTGGATACATTTTTCTTTCAAAAGTAGGTAAGTAACCAGTGTTTCCATAAGCCTTTTTTCCTTGTCTAAGGAACAGAGCCACGTCACTTTGATGAAAGTTAAAGTTCCTTTTCATATGACTTAATTTCTGTTTCATAAAAACGAGGGATCAGTACCACTAGGTAGTATAGCAGATATTGTTAAAATACAGAGAGGCATTTCATTTATTGCGAATCTTACACATGACCATAGATCCTTCATGGCCTCTTGTCGCATAAGACAGAGCACAAAATTAATAGCAAAAGGATAAGGTTGAATTCACAATGTGTTTTTTTCTCCTTATTGTACAAAACAAACCCATCATATATCTTGAGAATGAAAATTGTGTCACTGTCCTGTCCACTTAATACTTAGCATTGTAAAATGCCATCTAAAAGCATGACACCCACTTGTATCTGTGCATATCTATCTATAGAAACAAGACAGAAGAATACACGCACGAGCATCACTTCCATAGCAATATAATGGTAAATGCTCATCTGTAGAAGTGACTGGATATAAAAGCAATTGCAAGTGTTTATGCAGTACAAACATGGAGGTGAAGTTAAAACACCTTTGAAAATCTGACCCGTATTATTGACAGTAATAAGTAAATCCTCCCTCTAAAGATAAAAGAGAAAGTACCCTCATTATTTAGTCAGACCTTCACACCATGAAGACCCAAACACTGAGGGGTTATCAAAATGCCCTTAGAATAATAAAATCAAGCACTGACAGACCAAGAGGCAAAGTTTTAAAGTGGAGGCCCCCTGACAAGGCTCTGCTTTACTTTCAGAGCCTGGCTGCTCTGATTACCACATCTGACTGCTAACAGAGATACAATGCTGGGAATTCATTAGTGCAAACGGCTGTCCTAGCAAGAACAGTATTGGAATTATGTCAATTAACACCAGCGGAAGACATGTCCTACAATTTTTTAAACACAACAAAATCATCAAGAGATTTATAAAGTTTAAAAGTAGGACTCCTAGAGGCAGATGGCCCACACTGGATGTTTGTAAGGGTGCAGGTAAGCCAGGACCGCACTCTGCCTACCCTGTGCCCAAAGCCATTGGCAAGAAGACCAGCTCAAGTGTCTTGCAGTTGTAGCCACACGTGGATCACGTGCCAGTAGGTCAGGGTAGAGGTGAGGAACACAGAGCAGTGCTGATAATGTGAAAGAATTCCCCTGAACTTTCAGACCTGCTTTCTCTCCTTCCTTTAAATTCAATTTCAGCATCCCTCATCGCAGCAGTGACCACAAGTCCTTCCCTACAGGACCCACATTCTGGATGTTTTTCCTGTAACTGGGTCACTGGCAATTCTGGTAAACACAGGCTGGCTGATGACTTTAGAAGTGCAGGCAGGGTTTCAGTGACCCTGGTGGTGGATGGATGTGCTACCAGAAGATCAATTTTTTATCAATTACAACTGTGTTTCTTTATGGGCTACTGCAACTATTTTTGATTACAAGTTACTCTGGAGACCTGTATTTAAAATGTGATTACTTTAAACAGGTAGCATTAGTAATACACTACTCACAAATACAATGGAAATAAACTAACATGTCTAGCCTTAATTTACTTTTTAAAGTTGCAAAGATGTTTGCTTTCCCCTCTATCCCCTGAGGGAATATTAGCCTTCTTCAGTCTCATTAGGCAGTGCTACCAGTCCTGTCACACCAGCTTGTGACCTAAAACCGAGCAAACCGCCCACACTCTATTACCTCATATTTGATAACTAACATGGAGATTTTCAAAGGCAGCTAAATTTTCCATGCTTCATTTTTAGCCATTTGAATTAATATCTGTTGTTGTTATAAGAAGTTACATGGAACTTGAAATGAGACCACCTATTCTCATGTGTAAATACAGACTTAGGCATTTACCATCTGAAATTCATGCACTCAATTTAATGTAAAATAATTTTTCATTTACATAAAGAGGCCCCAAGTGCTTTTTGGTAGCAGCAGAGGTGTTCTGGATTTCATCTGTCATCATCTGATATTCAGACAATAACCAGAATGTCTTTAAAAATTTTTTATAACTTTCCATGTTCACTTGCTCTTGGTACAAACATAAAAGAAATATACAAAGCTAATTATTAAATTAACATTAAAATAATAGTTTGAAGATAAACCAACCAATATTTAGTGCCAGGAGTTTTCAACTACTTGGTGCTGACTTTGCCTAGATCAAATTAAAACTCAGCCAGGAGATTCCCAGATACAGACATTCAACAGTATTTCTGTATTTACATGTTTATCCCAATCCTGAAAAGCTGCACTTCTTAAGTTCTCCCTTGCTTACTGTGGAGTTCCGTTCAAGCTCTGTTAAATCTATAAAAATCAATATTGAGTATATGTATTATGTGACAGTTCCATCTAAAACTATCTGGTATAGAATATGGGCCAGATACAATAGAGCAGCCAAGCACATGTAATTTACCCAACAAATCTAAAGCACTCCCACATTGATTTTTGCAGTTTTGTAGCCCCTAGTCACAGAGCAGAGAAAAAATGGCTTACTCATAGAGTGTGCCAGTACTTGAGGCTACATCATGTTTATCTTAGAGCCTCTGATTTGGGTTGTCTTTTTGTTACCTTTGTTGATGGATTTTTTAGGTCATTTAATGCGTTCTCCATTCTGAAATGTCCAGTTCTATGGTAAGAAAACAAGATGCATTTTCTAAACTGTTCTGATCTGTTGATTACTTTTCTCAGACTTAGAGTGTACAAATGGAATATTTCATAATTTTAGCAGTTCCTAAACGCAATTATCTTAAGCGAGTGTGAATAGAAAATTGTATATAAGTAAGGAGATAAGCTTTCAGCAATGTATTAATGTACTTCACACAATAACTAGTATAAAGAGATTCCAAAAACATATCTGAGAATACAGTTATATTTTAAAGGGACATTTTTAAAATGACATGCATACTTACTTGTGTAGTATAAAATATCTATGTGTATGTACAATAATGATAATTTTTAAATGTTTTGAAATCATAAAAGGATAATACACATATATACTTACAGATCCTCATCCTTATTGAGAAATAATAAATGCACATGTTCTCAACATATGTTAAAATAATATTGTATTCATGAATGTCTGTTGTATTAACCAACACAACTTTTTAAAAATGATAGATTATATCAGCATTTGGACCTAGGTGGCAGGCTACAACATATGTCCAGATTAAAAACCTGAAACCCCAACTTAATAAAAAAAACCTACAGGATTTAAGCATGTTGCATGTCTAGAGCTTTTTTTCCTATTTTATTTACTCATAAGTATCATTAATACCAAAGACCGAAAACCTTCGGTGCCGTGTGTGTCACTCTCTCTCTTCAAGTCTTTAGTAGTTGTATGCTTATCTATTTCAGTCAAATGTATTTCTTATCGAAAGAAAAAAAAAGGGTGAGCAACCTGACAATACAGTGTTATCGAATTTTTTCAGCCGAGACCCACATGTCATTCAGCATTCAGACATGCTTGTGCTTGATTGATGGATGGGTTTGTGACAAATAAAACTAGGATCAAGAGCTTTGCACCTTTCCCCCCATCAGGAACCAGAGTAAAGCATAACTCTATAACAATGGTGGGATTAGGGATGCATTAGCTCTCCATCGACCAAAACCACCCATTCCCATCAATACTTTGCACTTAATAACCTGAAGCTATGATAAGAAAACAAAAGAAGGAGAAAGGGACAGGAGAAAACAAATCAATAGAAGAAGGGAATGTCTGAAAGATGCACTGTCCAAATGAAGAAAAATTTTTGCTGAATTGCTAGGATAATGCCCCTTGACAAGAGAACAATGTACTGGTGAGGTTTATCAGCCAGGAGGCCCATTGGCACCATGTTAAGCACAGGTTTGGCATTTGAGAGGTGGCACTTACTGTAGTTGTAAAATACGTAATGCCAATATGCAGATAATAACCACTCATATTTGTTTTATGTTAGCAGTTTGGATGCCCATAAGGAACACATGCATCTCTAAGTGTCCTGAAACAGATGCTACAAACACAAGGACCGATCCTGTCCCCCTGAAGTGCTTGTGGTCAGTACTGGGGCAACGCTTTTAACTTTGTGTTAAAAGAAAGATCTATTTCTACTTGCAATTACACGTTTTCTCTCTTTATTATTAATATCTTACCTGCTTTTACAAACTAACCTGGAAGGCCTGATTTAAAAGATCAACAGATTATGTGTAACTCCTTGTCTTGTTTGAAACCCTGAAATCTGGGACTTAGCACCAAGACTGGAAGTAAAAGAGAACCATTCCTTAACCTCTCCTCCTGTTCGGAATTAAAGTAAGAGAAAACATATTTCTTAAAACATTTGAGGCTCACTAAGGAAGATAATGAAGTATCCATTAAGAAACAGCTTATGGAATACATCTTAATACAGAAACTGCTCTTTTTTTTTTTTTTTTACAAGACTTGATGCTTGAGCTTGCTGCTGTGATGAGCAAAACCAAGAAAGAAGTTTCTTTAAAGCTGTGCTTTGGGTGCTGGAGAAGGGGAGATTTAACGATTTTCTCTTTTCCAGATCCAGAAAGAAAGGTCAGCCTCAGCCTATAATACCGGGTGCCCAATGGCCCTGCTTTGGCCTAAGGCTGGACTGGATCTTGAATTCCCTAACTTGTATCTGAGCCTCCTGCAAAATACTTTTCTTATCAAGGAAATCTTGTAACACAATTTTGCCCTTCTTCTCTCCAATATGTCACAGTTTTCTTTTATATTTCTATTTATTCTAATTAAATACTGTTAGACTGAAATCCAACAAAGGCCAGGTAAGCAGGAATGTCATTGATCAACATTGCTGACATTCAATCTTATACTCAATAAGGTGACTCTTTTTCAGGTAAGTCTATGACATACAGGAGAAAGTTCTCATATCCGAGATACTAAACAATGTTACTTAAGCTCTAACTTAATGAAAAGTAACAGAAAATATTTAAAAATGTTTCCTCTAGAAGAAATTTCTCAAATCTGCTGACAACTGTAAGATTCTACTCGTTATAAAAATATGTTTTAATGTCTCCATATTAGTCATCATCACAGTGTGTAGTAGAAAGGACTGAAAAGACAGCCCAGCAGTAAAAACCCAGGACTGTCCAACGGGCAATAGGTGCCGTGCTGCTGGCTCTGCCACCCTCCTCCCTGGTCACACGGGAAAGTCACAGCATCTCAGCAGCCCTGCTCCTGGTATGTAAATGAGGGTTATGATTTCCAACTGCAGCCCAGCCTATTCACTTGTTGTAGTCACAGCATGTTCTACAAAGTAGAACCAATAATGAATTAAAAGAAGTGCCAGAAGAAACAAGCATGTTCCTAGAAGTCAATACAGTCTTTACAAGTTCCTTGATGACTACATGAAGTTACTGAAAGGATATAGAATTAAGTAAAAAGCGCGACAATGGCTCGTGCAGAAGCTGAAATGCATTCACATGAAGTGAGATAACGGCAGGCAGAGGAATATTTTCAAGACATGCTGGTGGGTACTCTGGGTAAAGAAGAGCAAGAATAACTATGAAAGGAAACAGCTAACAGTGAATTTTTCAATTCAGTATATATGACAGAGGTAAAGTCAAATGCAGCATAACATGCACAGAAGAAAAGGATGGAAAGAAATTCATAAAACATGCAAGAACTGCAAAAAAGAAAAAAAAAGAGGTCAAATAAGAACTTTTCAGACAGCAAACGCTTCCTTTTTTTTTCATTTTTTTTTTTTACTGCTGTTCTTATCATTTCAGAGTTATGTTCCACTGCCCTGTGAAAAATGAAAAAGGTGTTACCGTGCTGTCTGCAGTTCTCCTCCATGGAGCAACCACCACAAACTCTGTTATTTGAGTCTGATAGTATTGTCACCCTCAATGCACACTATCAAAAAGCCAGTAACATCCTTTGCTGAACAGCCTGAATTTTGACATGTCTAAGTTACCTGGTTCTGACAACACAAGTGAGGACACAGAAATGCATCTCTCATTTGCTTAAAACCTTACTGAATATTGGAGGGTCTGTCCAAAGGGAGCCAAACCAAACCTTCAGTTCTTCCAAAACTGCAAGAATTGCTAACTGAGGGAGGGCAGATAAGCAATTCATTCATCATAGCATGCACTTTATAGAGGCAAAAATTATTGCAATACCGTTACATAAATCAGGAGTCATTCTGATGAGTTCGTTAGTTATAAAATGAAGTGTTAAGGGAACTTCTTTTATTTGATTTCACTATGATTCTAAACTGTATGTACCACTCTATTCTTCTCATTAGATTTTCAGAAACCTTTTCACACTCTTTCTACTGAAAGGATCCAAATATCTGAAGTCTCTCACTCACACACTGTCTTAAGGATAATAACTAAAATTAATCAAAATATGTACTTGAAAAGTTCTCAAAACTAGTAACTTTCCATTCCAGTAATAAACAATATAAATTTGGCAGGTCACATCATATAAATCACACACAATGAAGCAGTGAATATCTGTTTTAAGTGCAAATTTCAAAGTTATTTTAACTACAGAGCAGAACAAGCACTTCCACAATTAATTACTTATTTCATACCAGAAATAATAATGATCTGATCGAGATCTCAGCAGTTTCAAACAGCCAGTTATTTCCTAACTAATTTTGGGAAGAGAGTGAATGGATAAGATTGAATAGCAAATTCTGCAGTGAGCTGTATGGCACGGAAGGAGTGAGAAGGCTCTGCATGTCTGTGTGTTCCAGGGGGAATGCAAAGGAAAACAGACACGTTTTGGCACAGCATGGTGACCTTAACCCAAGGATAAGGCACAGGTGAGGAGCACGTATTTTCAGGTGCTGTATTAGTTTATTCCTCTTCTTCCAATTGTCTCTTGAGTGAGAAATAACTATGGAATGGAGAATAATTCCTACAGTGCTATCTGAAGATTTTAATCTGTGGTTACTTTTAGCACAGGAGTAGGACTTCCAGAAAATTTAGTAACTGCCCTTCTTGTATGATTTTAAATCTAGATCTACAGAAAAATTTTCCTCCAAAATGTAATTGACTGGACTAGGCCAAGATTTCTGGTCCTCAGTGGTTCCAACATTTTTTTGTTCCTGTTTAAATTTGTTTGGATTCATATACTGTAAGGACTAGGTGGACGAGGTTTCTAAATCCATGCTTTGTCTATTTGCTTAAAATGCTCACATAATATCCCTCAATCTTAGTACAATTTCCCTCTAAATCTAGATATCAGCTCAGGTTTGCAAGACATTCACCAAAGAATTGCTATAAAGGCTTTCTGATTCTAATGAACTCTGATCAAAGTTACTGAATTATCAGAAAATAAAAGATTTGCTTGACTCCCATCCCTCACAATAAAGTATCAGCAACATTTTTAAAAACAACAATCTTTTATCAACATTGAATTGAGTGAGAGAGAAGGATGTTTTGTCATGCTTTAGCCTCAAGAAATATAAGGTCAGGTTTTGAATACAATGCTTACAATACCTATTGATGTCACTAATGTAAACATCTGACCTTGATCAGTGACCCACTAGGTACCTTTCCTATTTTATTTATAAATCTGTAGCTTCTGAGTGACTTCAGCTCCTATGTAAAGTTCATAACCTGCAGAGTATTTACCAAAAATTAAAGTTTTCTTCCACCTACATATCTCCTTGCATTTATCAATACAAAAAAAGTAGTAAAACAAAAACAAACAAACAAACAAAAATCCCAGCAACTCATGTCTTAATTGCATAGATATGAATGGAGAATTCCTCTCTGTTCAACTATTTCCAAACATCCCAAGAAAAAATTCTAGGGAAGTTGGTAAGTGAATATATTTATATTGAAACATTATGCACTTTGTAAGGCTGATCACTAAAATTTATTCCTCGTGATCCAAAGACAGAACCCAAACCAACATTTGGATGGCCACAAGAAGGTCCATCAGGTTATGAAGTATTTGCCAGTTAGATCTTCAAGTTATTCATTTTGGAATCAATTCTTTTTCTTTGGTGGAACTAAATGCATATGCTCTAGAGGGTTTGCCCAACTTCTGAAGGACATGTGCCTATAATAGGCCTTTCTCATCTCTGTCTTGTTAACAAGTATATAAATAAGAGAAGGCTTCAGTAATTGGCTCAGAGTTACTAATGAATTAATTAACTTCAGTCTATTTTACCTAACCTTTAATAATAAGAATCTTTTTTTGGTCTAGCAATAGGTCTGACAGGCTGAAAAAACAGACATGCAGCAAAGCTCTTGAAAATTAATGAGAAACGAGGAAAGAATCAATGTACATTCTGCTTGCAGAGAACTGACACAAAAAAGACACAATAAACCATGAACAAACACAGTCAGTTTAAAAAATAGGTTAGAAAAAGTGGGCAAATTCAATTATAGAAGTAATTAGAAGATATAGGGCAAGGCTGCCTTTTGGGACTGTGCCAGAAAACATGAATTAATAAGAGTGAATAGAAAGCGCCCATGTAGTAATTAAGAGGCAATCACCTATGGCAATGAATACCTGAAAACAGGCTGCAAACTATTAATTCAGTGATCAAAAATATTTTTAGATGATTAATATGGCAAATTTGTTTTAAAAGACTAATTTCTGGAAAGATATCAAGACAATAGCACATTATTTGTTCCTCTGGCATTTATATAGCTAATTAAATTTTATAATTTGCAACAACATTAAGCATTATCTGAAAACAGTAAAAGCAATATTACCTCCAATAATTCTTTATTCTAGCGTCTTCAAAATCTGTAAGTTAAGACTAACTTAACTTTTTTTAAAGAAAATTCAAGTGCTCAGAGCTGATTGCTTCATTTATTTGAATGATTTTTGTTGTTGTTTATTAAAAATACACCATGCATGAATTTTACATAATCATTTCCAGCTACTTTAAAACAGATACTGAAATAATTTCATTATAATTCATAGAACTATGAACAAAATTCTTTGATACTCAATAAGTGACAGATGTTCATGCATGGTCAAGAAAGACTTTTCTTCATTACAACATGCTCCTCTCCTTCAGACACAAAAAATGAGCAAGTTTTAGTCAAGGTGTGCAATATTAGACAGGGGAAAAAAGATCTAAAAATCCACTAACAAATTATTTATTCTTTAGTAAATCAGGTAAAGGTTAATTTACTGTCTCAATAGTAAAACCAGACTAATTTCTCTAAATCCAACATTTTTCCTTGCCATTTCTGAGGATACTGAAAAACCACCCGCAAGGGTCCAAATATGACCAAAAAACAAAGACAGATGATAAGTTNATCAACATTGAATTGAGTGAGAGAGAAGGATGTTTTGTCATGCTTTAGCCTCAAGAAATATAAGGTCAGGTTTTGAATACAATGCTTACAATACCTATTGATGTCACTAATGTAAACATCTGACCTTGATCAGTGACCCACTAGGTACCTTTCCTATTTTATTTATAAATCTGTAGCTTCTGAGTGACTTCAGCTCCTATGTAAAGTTCATAACCTGCAGAGTATTTACCAAAAATTAAAGTTTTCTTCCACCTACATATCTCCTTGCATTTATCAATACAAAAAAAGTAGTAAAACAAAAACAAACAAACAAACAAAAATCCCAGCAACTCATGTCTTAATTGCATAGATATGAATGGAGAATTCCTCTCTGTTCAACTATTTCCAAACATCCCAAGAAAAAATTCTAGGGAAGTTGGTAAGTGAATATATTTATATTGAAACATTATGCACTTTGTAAGGCTGATCACTAAAATTTATTCCTCGTGATCCAAAGACAGAACCCAAACCAACATTTGGATGGCCACAAGAAGGTCCATCAGGTTATGAAGTATTTGCCAGTTAGATCTTCAAGTTATTCATTTTGGAATCAATTCTTTTTCTTTGGTGGAACTAAATGCATATGCTCTAGAGGGTTTGCCCAACTTCTGAAGGACATGTGCCTATAATAGGCCTTTCTCATCTCTGTCTTGTTAACAAGTATATAAATAAGAGAAGGCTTCAGTAATTGGCTCAGAGTTACTAATGAATTAATTAACTTCAGTCTATTTTACCTAACCTTTAATAATAAGAATCTTTTTTTGGTCTAGCAATAGGTCTGACAGGCTGAAAAAACAGACATGCAGCAAAGCTCTTGAAAATTAATGAGAAACGAGGAAAGAATCAATGTACATTCTGCTTGCAGAGAACTGACACAAAAAAGACACAATAAACCATGAACAAACACAGTCAGTTTAAAAAATAGGTTAGAAAAAGTGGGCAAATTCAATTATAGAAGTAATTAGAAGATATAGGGCAAGGCTGCCTTTTGGGACTGTGCCAGAAAACATGAATTAATAAGAGTGAATAGAAAGCGCCCATGTAGTAATTAAGAGGCAATCACCTATGGCAATGAATACCTGAAAACAGGCTGCAAACTATTAATTCAGTGATCAAAAATATTTTTAGATGATTAATATGGCAAATTTGTTTTAAAAGACTAATTTCTGGAAAGATATCAAGACAATAGCACATTATTTGTTCCTCTGGCATTTATATAGCTAATTAAATTTTATAATTTGCAACAACATTAAGCATTATCTGAAAACAGTAAAAGCAATATTACCTCCAATAATTCTTTATTCTAGCGTCTTCAAAATCTGTAAGTTAAGACTAACTTAACTTTTTTTAAAGAAAATTCAAGTGCTCAGAGCTGATTGCTTCATTTATTTGAATGATTTTTGTTGTTGTTTATTAAAAATACACCATGCATGAATTTTACATAATCATTTCCAGCTACTTTAAAACAGATACTGAAATAATTTCATTATAATTCATAGAACTATGAACAAAATTCTTTGATACTCAATAAGTGACAGATGTTCATGCATGGTCAAGAAAGACTTTTCTTCATTACAACATGCTCCTCTCCTTCAGACACAAAAAATGAGCAAGTTTTAGTCAAGGTGTGCAATATTAGACAGGGGAAAAAAGATCTAAAAATCCACTAACAAATTATTTATTCTTTAGTAAATCAGGTAAAGGTTAATTTACTGTCTCAATAGTAAAACCAGACTAATTTCTCTAAATCCAACATTTTTCCTTGCCATTTCTGAGGATACTGAAAAACCACCCGCAAGGGTCCAAATATGACCAAAAAACAAAGAATGATAAGTTTCTATGCTAATACTGGCCATGAAAGATTGCTTTAGGTTTTACATATTTTTTTTCTTTCTAGTGTAATTTTAAATAGTAGTTATTGCTCCCAATTCAGAAATACTATCAGAACTATAAGAAATATATAAACAGAGCATAGCTACTACAGATAGACAAAATTGCCTGCACTAAATTAAACGTTCAGATTTCATGGTTCAAAAGTCTGCCCTCATCTCAAACTTCTTTTACCATAATTTTCTCCACAGGAAAGATTGTGGATTGTGGAGTAGCAAAAGGACTAAAGAGAAAAGAACCGTAAAACTATCAAAAATAAAACGGGGAGAGGAAATGAATTGAAGCAACTAGGAATATAATCTTAGGAAAAGAAAAAGAAAAAAGGAAAAAGAAAAAATAAAGAAGGCAAATATTACTCAAAAATAAACTCAATTTATTTCAAAATTAAGTTGCTGACCTGCATCAGTATATTTGGAGACTTCGGGAGAGAGTGTTCCCTCAATATATATTGTTTCCTGTTTCAGTTATAAAAATCTGGAAAAAATTAAATCTCCCGTGAAAAATACACAGCTTAAAGCTATAGGTAGACGAAATGAGTGAACTCACACTGGTTTTGTGAATGTTTCAAATGAAACACAGTTTGAGGTGTTGCTGCCACACCTTGACCTCCAGGCAGTCTCCATGTGTCTCCTCTTGGGTTGTTTTCTGCCACAGCGCTCAGAGAGAGAACAAACCTGGATGTGCCGTGTCTGGAGCAAGGCAGTGCTTTATAAAGCTGTTGTGAGAGCAACCCCCAAAGAACGGAATATATGCTGGGATGCAGTGGGGCTCTTTCAAGAGACAAATAATTTATAGTCAGTATAGGAGAGGTGGTTGGTGGTTTGAGCACAGCGCTGATTCTGATCTTAAGATCTCTGCCTAGTTTTACAACGCTGCTCTCCTGGAGCCAGAGCTTTAACTCCTGGTCACAGTTACGTAAATATGCCATAAGAAACACAGGACTTGGAGCTTTTTATCCCCTACTTCAACCCATGAACAGGAGTCATGATAGCAGCTGCTTTTCATACACCCATCCATAGGGATGGTACAGCCGCTCAGACCTGTCATGGGAACTGTGTCACCCAGTGTTAGGTACCTGATTGCATCTCCATCATCCTTTTAATTAATGGAGATAGAGAAAGTCCTTTGGAGTCCAGATCAGAATAGGATCCTAATTTAGGTTCTCTTCATTGCCCAAATGGAAGGACTTTCATTCTCTCATTGATAGCAGGGAAATCCCAAGTGATCTAACCAGACCCAGCCAGATAATAAAGTGCCTTGTAAATACTCCAGTGTGCTCAGTTTCTTAAGCACCAGCACCCAGCTCATACCTCTAACTTTCTGAAGTTGTAGTTCAGCAAGGCACTCATTTTAGGACTTCTGTCTCATTCCCATTTTCATACTGGAAGTCCACCATCCCCTCAGTTGTGCTAGTGTATCTGTTTCTGTTGGGATGCTCTAAAACAAGCTTATGAACTGGTCAAGATTGAGAGCTGTATCAACCTGCCCTGGCACAGGTCATCTCCCTTCCAGTTTGCTCGGTCCTAGTCCTACTCCTTGAACCCATTCTGTCGTGGTGACCATCCTTGCCACCTGTCTTTCAACCTTTTCTAGTTTTACTCTGTTCTTTCTAAGCTGAGGAGGCTGGTACGGCACAGAATATTCAGGATGTAGGTGTACTATGGATTTATATAGTGTCGTAATGATGGCTTTTATTTTGTTCTCTATTCTTAAAATTTTGGTTCGACTGTTCTTGACATGACAGTTTTGCAGAACTATCCATTTACTTCAAGATCTCATTTCTGAGAAGTGATGGTAAGTTCCCAACCCATCCCTTTATATGTAAAGATAGAGTTATTTTTCCTGTGTGCATTTGTCTGCACTGAATTTCATGTCATTTCTTTTGCCCATTACTGCCAGTATTGTAAGACCTTTCTCAACACACCATAGCTGGTTCTTCTCTTACCTTTCCTGAGTAACTTCATAACATCAGCAAATTTTGTTCCCTCACTATTCACTTTCATATTTTCAGATCACTTATGAATATGTTGAATAGCACAGATCTCCATGGGGTTTTCAGTGATGACCTGCCCCCACTGTGAACACTGACCATTTACGTCTATGCTCTGCTTTCTACTGTCAACTAGTTATTTATTGAAGTGAGGATCTTCTTTTTTTTCCTCCAGCATATTTTATTTCCTTAAAGGCTTTTGGGGATGAACCTTGTTAAACCTCTTTTGAACACCCAAGCAGGTGATATCAGCTGGGTTCTTTGTGTTCTCCTACTTGTAGACACCTTCAGACAATTTCAATATATTTTAAAGTCAGAACTTCTCTTTTAAAACTTACTTCAACTCTTCACAATATGCCATAATCATTCAGATTACACTAGTTCTATTATTTGTTATAATTTCTACTTGTTTTCCTGGCACAGATGTCAAGTTCACTGGAATGCCGTTTCTGGATCTGCCTGAATTCCTGTTTGCTGTATTAGTCAGATTTCAGTCCTCTGGCTCAATATTATTTGAGCTAAGAAGCTGCACACCACAATCACCTGTTTCTCTCCTGAATTTCTTTAGAATGTCTCTGCTCCTGGTGAGTTTTTGTAGCTTGTTTTGTTCACTTACTCTATAAACTATTTATGGATGCTTCAATTTGAAACAAACCTTAAAATGCATTCAATAAATGAAGATTCTGGAATGGGATTCTCACCAACCTCCTCCATGGTAAGCACAGGTGCAGAAAAAATCATAGCTTTTCTGCTGCGACTTTATCTTTTTTGAATGTTCTTTTCATGCCTTGAGCATCTTAGAGATTTTCTGTCAGTAATCATGTTCCTGATGTGTTTGGAAAAAAAAAAGGCTATTATTACTTTTTATTCCTTTTGTGAGATGTTTTTCAACTTCTTTTGGAGACTGTTGGTGAAGTTACTCGTTATCTAGATTGATTCAAGACTGGCTTGCCATGCAGCCCTAAAAGCAACACACCACGGGAGGTGCAGCTTCATGGTAGGCTTGAACTTTCCCAAGTTGGAGTTACCACCTGGCGAAAGGCCACCTTCCCACTCCCAAACCACACGTGCCCTCCAGCTGTCTCATGTTGGCACCAGTGCTCAGCTGTAGTGGTGAGCTGATTGGGCTGAAAACTTACCAATCTCCCCCAAACACACAGTCCCATGACACCTACGCTGTCACAGGGAGAAGGGAAGACAGAGATAAAGCTCATGGTGTAACTGGAGCTTTTTACAGCAGCGAATATTTAGATTAACTTGATTTTGAACCTCCGTTTAGGATTAGGGGAGCAATCCTGGGCCATGGGCCAGAAATGAGTGGGTGGGTGGGAAGGAGTGGTGAGCTGAGGACACCTAAGACTGCAGCCAAATCCATCTTCTCATCAAACTACATGCTGAGTGTAATGCAGAATTCTGACACTCAGAGGCTTAAGATAATCAATTACAATAATCAAACTTAAGCCTTTTCTAAAGGGGTATTTAGGAAAACTTGCAGGGTGTATTTTCCCTGCCCAGTGAAGCTATGTGTTGATTTTCAGATTTACGAGTTAATTTATTGGAAGAGTAGGAGAAAAATAAAATCAGGGACTGGGGAACTTTCAATACCATTACTGAAATACAGAAAAGCTTGGGGGGTACTTAATCCCCATCCTGCATTTCTGTCATCAGCTAAACATTGTTCCCCATTGTGCACACAAGGAGAAGTGCAAAGCTGACCCAGCAGATTGAGATGAAAAGATTAGAAGCAGAAATTAAAGTCTCCTGGAGAGATTGTTCAGCTATTATATACTGATAAATTTTTCATGGATTTCCCTACACTTTAAAAAATCATATTAATCTGAACTTAGTAGCTTTAAAAACATGTCTCTGATTGTCAGTGTTTCCCTCTGATCGCCAATGAGGTGCACTGTGGAAGACAGAGCTTTTCTTAGTTTAGCTGAAGGGGAGGATATATTAGAAAAGAATGTATGTATTTCAGCATTCAAACTATTTGCCCAGGCTACTTCTGCTTCAGTTTCTGATCTGTCCACCATTTGGATATGAAAAGAAAGTGTGAACTCAAGATAGAAATGAATGGTATTCTAAAAACATAAAATGGCAGTATCGGGTGAGACCAAACGTCCATCCAGCCAAGCACTGTCTCAATCAGCAGACAGAAGCAAATGCCCAGAGAAGAACAGCAGGCCTGTAATAGCACTTCCCTTGGGGAACTCTTCCAGCCTCCACCAATCTGAGTCTCAAAGACTACTCCAGCCAGATAAGGTTCATGTGTAATCTTAACCTCTTTGGATTTCCCTTTTGAGAACTTGTTCAAGCTTCCCTTGAACCCATAGAAACTTTAAACTCTGACAGTACCCTATGGCTGCTTAATTATGTCTAAAGATCCTCTTTTGCTTCTTTTCCAGCTGCCACATCTGTCATCTGCCTTCATTTCTCATCCTGGCAAAGACTCTGCATAAGCCGCATGTAGGAACCCTCTTTGTGTACGATGCTTTAGACCAGATACCTTTGTCATCTCTCCCAACAGCCTCCTTTTCTAGGCATACAAAGAGTCTACTTTGCTTAGGTTCTTTTTAATGGAAATCCCTCTGTTCCTCTGATCATCCTTGTTGCCCTTTTGTGAAGCTTTTGAAAAGGTAGGGACAGGCAATATGCAAGATGAGGGTGCACCATGTATTTATGTGCTGGCATAAATATTCTGCACTTATCTTCTATCCTCTTCCTATTTATTTCTAACATTCACAGAGCACCATTAAGAAGATTCTTTCATGGACCTGTCTTTTATCATCCCAAGATCTCATTCCTTGATGGTAAGACAGCCACAAGCCCATCATTTTGTCTGCAAAGTTTTGATTATTCCCAGATGCATCACTTTAAGGCTTATCTAAACTGAATTTCATTGGACTACTCATTGAGTTTCATGAGATCCTTCAGCCAGACCTGCTAAGCATCTTCATCTTTATTGTCCTGAAAAGCCTGGCATCATCAACAGACTGCCACCCAGCTAGTCACTCTCTTCCTACTTTCCTCATGAATCAAAGAAGGAAGTTTCCACATCTCTAGGCATAACCTCCTCTTTCAAACTGAGATCCCAATATTTCTTTCTCCAGAGTGCTGCCTCCTTCATTTCATCTCGACAACTCCTCACCAGAGAGACAAGAGTCAGTTTTGAATCTCTCTGTCTTTTAACAACACCCAAGCATTTCTGGCTCTGATGGATGTAACACGCGAGACAATAAGGTTTTCGACTCAGCTCTCTTAGAAGGATGCCAGTCAGAACCCTCCAGTTTTCTTGGCATTGCACACACCGCGCGGTGCTTAGAAATTAATTCCCTTCTAGGCTCAACTTCTGAGGTCAGTGACAAACACAGCTTGGAAACGGGAACATTTGAATCCACTCCTCTTGTCAGATGAATAACAACAGTAAAGTGATGCATCTTTAACAAAACCCCCTAATAAAGATTTTAAAGCAAGGTGATCATGGGAATTAGCTTGGGAGAACACGCTAAGTGCAGTCCAACTTAATCTAATTAGGGCTCTAACACACAGAAGTTAACACCTCTCCTGGAATTTGTAGTTGATAAATTAAGTATTCTTCCAAAGAAAGGAAAAGGAAATTTTGAAGTGCTTTGGAAAGTTTGGAATTGAGAAGTTTTTAGTTCTAGCACAGTGTTTCTGAAATCTTTAAAACTTTTTGAACACGTTTAACCAAACAAGAGTTACAGAAATGACAGTTTGAAAATAGAATTTTAAGAATGAGAAATTAATAATATCTTTGATATTGTTTTGCCATTTAAGAAAAAAAAAAAGAAAAAGAAAACCTAAAAAGTGCTGTTTTGCTGAAGTTCTGTGTCTGCCTTTGAGGTAACTGGCAGAATAGCTACATAGATCAGGGAGGAAACCTCTGCTTAGTTCTCATCAGCATATTTACTTTCACGGATACACAGAATCTTGCAGAAGCCAAGGGTTACTTTATCTTTCCTCTAGTCAGTGACAACATAACACAATGCAGCACCCCTTTTTAGCTCTCAGCTTGATTCAGAAACTGTCACAAGAAAATTTCTAATGAGTAGAGGCTGGATAATAGCAAGAAGTATTATACAGAGTAAGCTGAAGAACTAGACAATTTGGAAAGGGAAAATCCATAGGATTGAACTGAAAAGATAATTACAGGTACAGAAAGAAATAACAATCAGCTGTGCAACTAAGACAGAGAGGGTAAATAAAAAATTAAAGAAATATTCTAGGAAGGTGTGACATGGGAGCGAGGACGAGGCCACCTCTAGAATCCAAATCCTCATCACAATGCCAGTGACTCATAGACAAAAAAAGGCCTGCAGTAGTTTCCTTACTGCTTTGAATGCTCACACAGTGCAGTTTCATGCATCTTGCTGGCCACACCTCATTTTTGTGTCTTGATTACTTCAATTCTATCTCTGTAGGCTCATGATAGTCCTTTAGGCTTGCCATTAAAAATGTGATTCCTGTAAAATTCCTTTATGAGTCTTTGGCTAAGGCCCATGTGCTAACAAAAGATGTCTCTGTACAGAGCCTGTCAGTCCCTGCTATGGCAGAGTTTCTGCTTATGCCTGGAGTATTTGTTCTTTGAGAATCTGCTATCACCATGTCTTTACAAGTAATTTTTTTCCCTTCTCCTTTATATGAAACCAGTCACTTTATATGAAATGCCAATTGCTTAGATTTGTATAAAGTCCCATAAAATACTCTGATCCAATCTCTTATTTCTTAATGCCTGTCACATCCCACTAACAGCCAATGCTCACTCTTTCCACAGCCTGCTGTAAGACTCAGGACAGAAGGTTCTCAATGGCATAAAGGAATTAGGTATTTTATTCCTATTGAATTTCATCTAAGTGAAAATTGAATTGAAAATCAGTGGGAACTGGGAGTATAAAACCCTGTAATGTGTCTAAAAAACCTTACAGGGTGAGATTTTTCATCTGCTTTTCCCACTCTGAGGAACATGATGAGCAGAAGGGCTGAGGAGGACCTGCCATGCAAAGGAAATGATTCCAGGAGCAGGAAAGCTCATGGAAGAGGTTTGACCTTTCGTTCTCTTCCATATTACAAAACCTCTGTGATTTTCTACTAGTACATTTAGCCCAACTCATTTCCCAAATCAAGAGATCCAGCAATCAATTGCCAGATACATTTAACCACAGAATAAGGACAAAAGCAATATACACAAAGAGTGCTGCTGACAAACCAGAGACCAGCCTGTTGAGTAACTCATTCTCTGAGGACACAAGCTCCTACGCTCTCACTGAAGGTCCCCAGCACATCAGTGTTGAGACTGGCTCCTGAATGCATCCAAAAGCTGATAGGAGCCAATCTGCACCACAGCCACACACTCCTGACCTTCGTGATGGTGGGTTTGTCTTCTGTTTGTTTGTTTTCAGGTTTACAGGGTTTTTTAGTCCAAGCAGAGGTCTCATTACCTCAGCAAATATATGCCAAAACCAGATGTTTCCTGATGCCATAGGTATCATTTTATACATATATATGAACTATGGTACTTACATGGTATTTCCCTGACTTCATTTATGGCCCAGAGTTACCTTCCAGCTGAGTTCTACTGACGTGCTGCCTCATTTTCTAGAACAGCAGTGAAACCAACAACTGAGCCAAACTCCTGCGGCAGAGGGACAGACAATAAACCAACAGGGCTCAAGAGCTGGCGTGTTGTGGGGGTTAAACATGAAGGTCTGATCATCATCCCACTGAAACCACAGAACTGCAGCATCCATGGTGTAAGAATGGACCCTGCAGCTGGGGAGTTTGTTCAAAATTCATTCCCTGGAGCTGGCAGTTATTAAGAGGCGAAGGACAATCTAAAGAGACCGTGAAATCCAGAAAGTTATGAAAGTCACCATTGAAACAAGCTGTTGCAATGCCTTGAGAGGGGAGATCTTAAATAAACTCCAAACATACCAGTAAAGCAGTAACACACACCTAAATGTAACGTTGTCACTCAGCCCTCCTCTGCCTCAATTTCCTTCATATGAAAAAATGGCACTTTGAAACTTTAATTATAGGCATAGCAGTGTTTGGAAAACACATTTGGAAAGAGAGAGTGGAACACTTGTACAGAACTAGATCTATTCTTGGTAGAAAAGTGATGAAAGCTGGGAACAGATCTTTATCTCCTTGAAAATAACTTCATAATTAAACAATCTGACACAGTGATTCACTGTCAAAGCTCAACCATGTTTGGGAAAGCACTTAACCTGAAGGCCATACTATATAACTAAGAGTTACAAATTAAGATTGGGTAGTCCCTGTTCAATGTTAAATTTTCTTGGTCACTGAAGACAAAAGGAAATAAAAATACCTACAAAATCCAACTAAAGTGCATTTGGAGTGTGCACTGTTCAGGGCCACTACTGGGAATCTGTCAAGTGGTAAAAATTTAAATTGCTCTTGTGCCTTTTTACACCAATTCTTTAGGCCAAGACAAAATTAATCACAATTTTCTTTTTCCCTGCACTTAAATGAAAGTTATTATTTAGTTCCTCTGATAAACAAACAAGAAATTGGCAGTTATTAATATCTGGATAATAATTTTACACAGTTACTATCTGAAGCATCATCAGTGCATCCTTGGACAATGTGTATTTTTGGGTAACCAAATTAGATTTTGACCTACACTGTGCTACCATCTTCCCGGTGTAATAAAAACCACTATCGCCTCGTTTCCCATGTACGCTATCAAAAGATCTATAAGGGAAGCTACTAATTTGCTGTTCTATGTAGACTTTCTGTGCAAATGACCTATTCTGGAATTCAACAGCACTGCTGACATCTTTAAAGAGAGCTCTTTCTCTTTCTAGCCAAAGAAAGCTGTTGAGTGACAGCCATCAGTCAACTGGGAACGACGAGCGATAGATACAAAAACAAGAGCTACCTGGTTGAAGTGGGCAGTGTGCTAATCGTGCCATCACATCTACACTCCCTGCTCCTGCATTTCTTGCCATTGATACAGCCAAGGAGTTTTCACTGCTGAATGGAATATTCTGCTGCCATGAGCCTAGAGCCACCTTCAGGGATTCCCACAGCACCACTGAGCAGAGGCTGACAGGATGGAGGAAAAATGACAATATAGACTCGGGATGTGTATTTGTCATATTTCACATGCACATACGACGATTAGGTCACACATTTACTTTTTTTTACGATTACGAAAGACAACACCCCAAATCCACAGTTATCCAAGCATAAACCAGAAACTGCTGACTCACAGGAAAACAAAAACTCTCACAAACAAAACACTATGGTTATGGTTGAATGCTTGATGTTCCTATTACTTTGGCAACTGCTTACAGTGCTATCTAATTATACTGCATTTTAGTTTTGAAAAAGATCTGACTGAGTACTCTCTTCATATATTCAGCAAAGACACCAGCTTTCCTGGAAATAACAGTCTGAAATTTTCATTTGGCATAACTAGCTCTTCTCCTAAACTTCAATCCAACTTGTATCAGATTTTTCTTCGCTCTTAGGATAGCAGGAAGCAAGTAGCAGCCGCAGACTCAGCGCTAACCCCTGAAAATATCCGACTTCTGTATGTTATTTTTGAATTACAATGTTTGTTTTATTAATAGTTCTTATCTTACAATACCAGATATTTTAAAAGTTTACAAATATGTAATCATTCATTAAATCTTAGTAGTATCAAAAGAGACTATTTTTACGATGAGTATTTTAGGGAACTTAACCAATTACATTTTACTATAACAAACAGAATTTGCATTGCAATTTATTTTGCAAAATGTTAGATAGATAAAAACAAAGGTCAAAAGTCATAGTGGATAATAGCTGATGGTTTTGATAATGCTAATTATATATTACTAAAGAATAAAGGCAGAAAGGGAAATATGAGCATTAAAAGAAAGATAAACATCCCAGTGCTGAATTTAAAATGAAAAAAAGAAAAAAAAAACTTTAAATGTCTTTGTAGCTCACTGTCATAAACCGAAGACATAATGAAGCCTGAATTAAAAATGTCAGTTTCTGTGAATGTTGATAACTTGGTTCTTTGTTGTACAAGTCAAAATGTGTCTGTTTGATGGGTTAAAATGACAGTCTGCAAATGGGAGATGCTAGAGCTAAAAAAAGAAGACCCCCCCGCCACTTCCCAAAAGACTTATAAAAACTAGGCCCGTAATGCAGTACTTTAAGGAGAAGACCTGTAGGGTAGAAGAGCCAGTATCTTTAGAAAGTAACCAAGCAGCACTAAAAGGCAATGTCCATGGCCAATCAAAACTATTTCTCTAGCTGCTGGGGCTCTTGCATCTCTGTCTTCACACTAGACTGGAAACCCTTTGTACTAATTGCCAGACTGTACCAGATTTTCTGGTTCAGTTCCATCCCATAATTGACCGACAATGATGGGCAAGGAAGGGGAAAAATTCAGGCTCACCACTGCAAGCAGAGGGTCAGAAATGGTTTCATAGGGAGCACATCACTGCTTGGCACTAAATGCAGGGTTAAGCAAGCATCATCTGTACTTTCTTCTAATTCCTAGGGTAAAAGGGGGATGGGGAAAACATCACACGGCAGCAGGGAGAAGAGAGGATTTTGAAAGCTGGCATATCTTCTGCAAAAATCTTCCACAGAGACAAGAAAATGTCTGGAGGATTTTTGGAAGTTGGTCTCTAATCACAATATCGGTATGTTACTTATATTAAAATAAATAACGCAGCTGTGAAATTCTGTTTCTCCATATAAAACATCCTCCCACATTTACAGTAAGAGTATTTGTTGATAAAGTTATTTTTCCAAGAAAGTAAATTGATTAAAAAATTTACACGATGAAAAGATGAAAATATTAATACATATATAGAAAATAATATGCAATTAAAAAGGTAGCATAACATAAAAGGCATATATTAAAGTTAAGCATTTAACTTACACTTGTAAGTTCACAAATAAATATTTACTGTGCATCTAATCTAGTTCACCACAGTTTATACATCTGTACATTCTTACTGTTCTAGGGTACTTTGCTTATTGTTGAATTGCTTTAATAAATCTAGGAAACACTTATTTGAAGAGAAAAAACCACAAATTCTCTCAGAAACTGGACTAATGATAGAATCCTGATCATGAATCCTGTTTACCCTCAATTGTTCTCCACCCACTTTATTTCAAGCAAACAGCACCCCCAATAGCATTTCCACAAAACATTAAGACAGTTCTGAGATCAAAGTAAAAACAGATGAAGAAAAGGAAAGAAAGGGAAAAAAAAGGGAAAAAACCAAACAATTCAATGCTCATGGCAAAGCAGTTCCAAACCACACGATTGTCTGTGCCACCCATGTCCTGGAAATATCGTGCCCACAGGTCAAACGCCTTCCCTTGTTCTCTTCCCCTGTCTTTGAAGGATGGTTATTTGTAGAAGCTGCCCTGGAAACACCTCATTGTGCAGGTAACGCGCTCTTACCTTCAGCAGGAAGTTACGACTCAGTTTCCATAAGAGGGAAGGCAGATTTCATTCAAATCCATCCCCCCCTCTAACCCCACCACCTCTCGCACCAAGAATGGTTATTTCCCCTATTAAACTGCAACCTGCTCCCCTCCACAAACGCTCCAAATGAGTGATAAGCTGCAAAGTTTCAGAACTAGGCCAATCAAGTTCGCATCTTCAAGCAGAGGCAGCAGAGGACTTCGGCAAAGGCTTACCTTCCAAACCCTGCACACAGCTGTCTTTTATGAGGCCTATAGGGCTGACAGGTCCTGGCACTTTCTCACACCCAGGACCCACCCAGGTGAGGTTCTAAGAGGTTGGAAAACACCTGAGAACTGGACAAGACGACTACAAGAAAAAAGAAAGCAAATGAGTAAAATGTCTTCCCAGAGCCACAGTCAGCTCTTGTGCATGGGGAGTTACGAATGCACTGGCTATAGACTTTTGTCCAAAGCTGTAGGTTTTTTTTTTTTTTTTTTTTAGTGAAGCTAGATTAGTTCATACAAAACTCAACAATACAGCACTGAAACCCATTGTTGATATTCAACATTTTTCACATAGCGGAACAGAATAGACAATACGGTATCTAGGAAACCATGGGCTGGATTACAAACTGATGATATCTCATCCTTCTGGAGGGCCTGTAATCCTTTTTATTACCTACCACAGAAGGGGGGAAGAAAATCCAAAACAAAACACCGCAGCATAAACCACCCTGTATCGATAATGTTTGAACTCTTTTCATAAATAGATGAATTTAATCTTTTTCCTACTTCTGTCCTAAGCTTACCCCCCCTCTGCAATATGCATACATAATGAAATACTTGCCTTTCACACTACTCAAATAGCTGTTAAATGCACAGCGTTCATTCCACTCTGTGCCAGGAGGCGCATTTTAAAAACAACTTCCACATTATATATGTGACAACAGTGCTATACCTGGCCTCATAGCATTTCTTACAACACATGGCAAATTAAACGTAATAATGCCTCTCTTATTCTGTAACAACACAAATCATATTTTCCTTCGCACATAAGCACATAACTATAATTACTGCTGGACATATAAGAATATTTGGAATAACTTAGCTGTCTGCTAATTTTTTACAAAAAAACCTTCTCTTTTCAGACCTCCATTTGGAGCCCCTGTACTCACAGCACACACCTCCAGCTCTCAGTTCAAAGGTCCCTCAGTGCAAACTCCGCTTTGTCTGGTTTTGCAGCACTTACACCCCGCGCAGAGAAAATAAACACAGTATTTACAGGGGATCCGTTTACCCCGTGTTGATTATTTTTCATGTTTCAACCACACTCCTTCTCCTCAGACTCCAGTTCCCGTATTTTCCCTAAAACCCCAAATAGTCTAGGTAGCCACAGAAGTGATTGTTCCTACCAGTTTCTTTTCATCACTTCTGCAATTGACCAATTGACAACTGATTGATGGTTATCTTTTCACTTCCACAATGAAAGAAATTACCATCACTATAGCTATGTACAGTAAATGCCTCCAGAGTAAATTACATGATTCTAAAATTCTCCTTAGCTCACTTAGTAAAACATCAACACAAAAAGTTTCTTTTTTGCCTCTCTTCCTGTACTGCAGATTTGGCCTTTCCTGTCAGCTTCAGAAAAGAACTTGACAGCTTCTTTAAAAAGAGGAGTATAAAAGAGCTTGAATAAGGGATGGCACAGGGCCGGGCTAAGGCTTCCATTCTCTGCAAGTGGCTATTCTTTGCACTGAAAAAAAAAAATTAGGCATGTGAGCACAGATAAGCCACATAAGAATACCCCAAAGAATATTCCCAGTGACCTTGAGATTTTGCTGCAATTCCATATCCATTCTCTGCTGGAACAGCTTCATGAATTCTGAACTTCAGAATGACTAACTTATTTCCAGAATGTGCAATTTATTCCTTGTAGGGAGAAAAACACTCCCACAAAATTAGGAGCGAAAAGTGTTTGCCACCACAAAATAAAATGTATTTGTCCTTGCACTGTTGCAACAGTACAAGTGTATTAGTAAGAATTTGGCTGCATTTCCATAGCTGGTTTTACTGACATTGACATGGAAGAGAGATGCAATTCTATCTAACACCAAACTCCTCTTAATTTTATCAGAATTTTCAGCTCCTGCATGGAAATATAGCAAAAACCTTTGATTGCTGTACAGTTAAGGGCAGCTTTCAGACCATTAAATATACCACTGAGAAAGACTGAGAATTATTAACTGGGTTTTATTCCTTCTTGGCGAGCACTATAAAATAAAAACAATAATAGACTCGTTATTTAGCATTATTTAACTAAACACTGAAGGAGAAATCTAACTCTGTTTTGGTGGGGTGATGGTATAAAAGCCTGTTTCCTTTACAGTACAAGATACAAGCCCCAGCAGATCCTCTCCGGTACAAGTTATGGCCTTTAAAAGTTTCTCTTACTTTCTGCAGGCTGATATTCTCTTTTTGACACTCTAGCTCACCACTATCACTGGTTTTAAATATGGGCTTTCCCGTATTTTGGTCATAAGCAAACACCAGGACCATCTAGTTTTCAAGTCCTCTTCACTCATTTATTCAGGAAAGGAGTTTTCTTGTCATTTATGTTGTGCTGTGTTGGCCGGACCCTTCCTAAGAGGTGGGTCCATAGCGGATGATGATTTACCCTCCTCTATTGGATGCCAAACCTAAACAGGACACTCCAGAGGAGAGTAAATGCTTCTCAAACCTTCTTTTCAGTTCTTTTATCTCCTCTGAATCTATCAGCAATATTACTTCTGGATATCTCTACCGTGCACTGGTAGCCAAAAGAGAGGGGCAAACAAGAACCAGAAGAGATTTGATCTGAAAGCCCTGCCCTCCAACAAAAGACTAAAGCTCAACTAAAAGTGGACTAACCAGGGCCTGCAATTACCTGTTACTGAAAAGACTTCTGAAAGGAAAGGACCCTTTATTATAAGGGGAAAGAAAAGAATTAGAAATTACAGAAGGTAATGCATCTCAGTTGTTTTACAGCAACTATCAGAGAACGAGCAAGGAAATCTTGATGTAAAATTCATATTCTTCTCCTCTTCCATTATTGTTACTTTTTCAAAGAATTCTATGCCCATGTACCAATATCTAGTGAGAAATAACTGGTATTAAAATCAGTAAATTACAGAGTTAGTGTTCTGCTGTGCTAACTAGATGAAAGGAGGATGGCTGATAATAATGTATATAAATACGATTTGAAAAGGGACAACAGAGAATAAAAAGGAAATGTAGTGAGGGTCATCTTTGGTTGATTCAAAATTGCGTTTTAAACAATTAGCCACAGTTGTACTATAAATTTGTGCTGGAAAGAACTGTAGGGAAAAAAATCAGATACAAATGTCTTAAAATACATTTTGTCAGATTAATAGTTCTTTCTAGGAAACATCTTTGCCCACATATAAGTTTGCTCTTAAATACTTCTAACAGGCGCATTACCTAGACCAATTATATTTTCAAAGGCTGAAAAAGGTTCTGGTAATCACCTACAGGACAAAACTCCCAAACATTTACTTGTAATATTTGTTAAGCAATTTAAGATATGAGTTTAAATGTTAATAGCTTTGAAATAATGTAGCATTCTTGCTCGCCAACAAGAAAACAATTTAATGATGACAGATAGGAAAGATACAACTGATTTCCATACAAGACAACTTTAAACTAGAGGTTTTCAAACCTATTATGTGTTGTTATACACATGTATTTAAGCTCAGCTTTTTCTTAACCTGCATGATGGTCTGAAAATTCAAACGAGAAAAAACAGAAGAGACTTATTAACTTTTAAAAGTCTGATTTCCAATTCTTTCTAACAGAAAGACTTGTTTCAAGCCATTTTTGCACCACTAGGTGTCAAGAGGACATCTTTTCTGCGATGCATGACAGGGGTTACTCACTTGAAGGTGAAAGGAAATTTGAAGAGTAACCTTCAAATCCTATTATGTCATAACTACTTCCCAGGAGAGGTGAAGGAGACAGCAGGGACGACATATATAAAACCACCTCTTGTTTCATTCTCTTGTCTCTGGGTGCAGGCTTTTAAGTATTTGTATAATATAGGATCTCTGCCTTTTTGTTGCCAAGCATTCATAGTAAGTACTCCACAAAATAACAAGAGTTTTGAATAGAAGCCAGAAAACCATCTATCACTTCTGCTTCCCTTTGGGTTTCTTCACTGGGTTTCATGACTGATCTAAACCATACATATGTTCTACAAAACACTTAATTCATGCACATAAATGAAAAGAAAAAAGAAAAAAATAAAAAGCAAAAGCTTTATTAGGCCAGGTTGGGATTCATTTAGACAATTCAAGGGTCTGGTCATTTCTAAGACAGCAGTGACTCGTGAAGCAGGAATAGCAAATATTTTAACTGCACCTTTGTGGAGTAAATAAGTAAGTTGTACAATGACTGCTCCTACAAGGATATCAGCAGGCTGTTTCATGTCAAAAGGATAACTACACAAAAACAGAGCTTTCCATACAGGATCTAAAACCAAAAGAAGCTTTGAGAAGCCAAGGTATCACTCTCTGCCAAAGCCCAGGGATTTGTTATAAACGTTATCATAAGTGATTCCATCAGTCTAAATGAACCCTTTTTCTAACACTCATCCATATGATTTTTGAATGTTTTATAGGCATCAACTCAACCAATAGATAGAGACTAATGGAAAGATTCTCAGTATAATCTCCTAGAAAGCCTATGAAGTTCAGACAGTAGACAAAGCTCTTATTTTAATAGGAACTAATTTTTAATCATACTGAGGTACTTGAAAATTAAAGTCTTAAACCCTTAAACTCTCTTCTCTGTGTCACCATCTCCATCAAACCAAGTGTGTTTATTCTGCTCCTTCTCTGTGCTGTGTTTCAGAGTTTGAACAAGGCCAGCATGCGGCACAAGGACTTACCAGTGACAACAGTCAATAAAGAAGAGAAGGAATCTCTTCAGGACTGCAGCTTCTCTGGAAATTTAACCACCTCCCGGGTTTGCTGCTTTCAGGGAAGGCAGTGCTGTTGACATTTAACATGATAGTCCCTATTGGGTCTTGTGACTTCATACAGGTTCTTAAAGACTGACACAGATGACGATGTCAAGGACCGCTTAGACAGCGAGAGGATACGAGTTCAGTGTCTAATTCCAAGGCATTGCTAGCTAAGGTGCTGAGACCTGGGTTAGAGGAGCAGACAGAAGCATTTACAGTGGCCATGCATTCAAAATTCCTTCTGAACATCATTTCAGAATCTACCACTACCCCCCTGAAGGAAAACAACTGTCTTTGGGATCAGCAACCCCAAATCCTTTGGTTTTGAATGCAATCGATTCAAAAAACCCACTAGAAATGACAGAAGGATGTGAGAGCTGACACTGCACCCTACAAAGCAGACCATGAGGTACTAAGCACTGAACAGCAACAACGTGAACACCAAACCTGACCTGAACACTTTGTGGTTTTGTTCTTGGGAGTAACGTACAACAGAACCCACAAGCAAGAGCAGCAATACAGGTGTTTAGTCTCAGAATGCACATTTAATGAGGAACAGGACTTCTCTGATGTACCAAAGGAGAAGGAACACAAACATAGAAGCAGAAAAGCTGACTGCTTTTCCTCTAACCTCTGAAAGGCAGAAATGAGATCACGTGAGCTTTGACTCTGAGGAGGAGCATAACTACGGCAACATAACAAACAAGACAGAGCAATGTAGGGAACCAGAACAACAGAACACATTGCCAGTGGAATTAATCCATGAAAAATAGCAGCAAGGACAAAAGCTGGAGAGTTCTGAGTTGGAGGCAACATTCCACAAAGAGAAGCTGTGTGACCATTGTGTACCACACAGAGAAGCACAGCAATATGTGTGACCTGAATACCTGAGTGTAACCAGCAGCCATTCCCAAGACAAAGCTTTCCAAAAAGAACAAAAATGAGAAGAACATCACATGAACTTTGAGCTTCTCAAGAAGAGTTTTGAGGAGGTGCCAGAGAAGCATCAGCCAGTGGAATCACAGAATCATCCTCTGTGAGTCCTGGGTAGTTAAAGAAAGAAGGTCCCATTTGTGAAAAAACATTTGATTAACAGGAGACAGTCCCTTGCAGCTTTGGAAGAGAAAATAAGAAATAGTGAGAGTTCTGCTGAAATACAAATTATTTGAAAAATCACACAAGCACAGTGTTGAGAGGATGGAAAATAAAATAAATTGCAACCAATAATTCCACCATATTACACCATGTGATTCTATTATTTCTTTAAGCAATGAGACCCAGTATTAACAAATCCATACTGCAGGCTTTAGGTAGAAACGTATTTGTATTCTGGGTAATTAAAATGGCTTGCTAAAATTATTGCGCAAAAAAGTGATCTGATTTTACTGACCAACTATGAATCCCATTTCTCTCAATTAAAAGTGTATGTTCAATTTAAAATCTAAAATTAGACACTTTAATCCATATGTAAGAACGAAATAAGCAGCATGGGGTCTGAGGAAAGCAAGCTTTTAAACCACTCAATATTATTTATAAGCACATTCTGCAGGGATGAAGAGAAGTAATATGCTAATGTTGCTGAATGCTGAAATGGAGACCTGAGCCTTGATCCAGCACCTGAGAGATCAGGGGCTTTGTCATCACAAACACACAGAGCAGGTGATCACCTGAGCACCTTTGCTCTTTGCTTTAGAGTGAAAAAATGGCACAAGGATGGCAGAACACAGGTATGTCCTCAATTGTGATATTTTATCAAATGGATGAACCATTTCCCTGTGAGGCATCCTGCAGTGCCTCAGATTGGGAGCATCTAAAATTAAGTTTTATACTTAATACCACGTAGGGTGCAAACCAGTAACGCTCTGATAGAATGTTAACCCAGCCATCCAACAGGTGGTAAAAAAGGTGTAAAGAAAAGGGGATGTATGTTTTTACAAAAAATAAACTCTGTCATAAAACTGCTGTAACCTTTTGTCTCCTATCCATATATAGTACTAACTGAATTATTGAATAATCTAATACACAGCTTCCTTTACACAGCTGAAGCAATCCACACAGCTTAATTTGCAAAACAAACAAACAAACAAAAAGACAGAGCATAATTTTATATTTTCACACACTTGGCATTGACTACAAGCTCATCTGTTTTTTTTCAGGAGTATTTTGCATTCTTGGAGTACACCAGCGGTGGCTATAATGCGTGATGTAAGTGTATCATAGAATGTGTTTATTATAGCCATTTCTCTGTAGCTGCTACAAGGGAACCCCTTTGAGGCTAGATAAAAGTTTGCCAAAAATAATATTCAAATATCCTTTTAATCAAAACAAGATAAAGAGGAGATTAGTGCCACCAGTGTCAACACCACCACTTCCAAAACATATGCTCAAATAAAACATGAAAGCTTTAGGGGATTGGTTTTGCAAGCTTCAGTAGCTTACACTTCCTCTCTCTTCCAACTCTATGTATTATTAAAATGCATCAGCTGATGATGTGTGTTAATGACAAGCTCCATCCTCAAAGGGTTCTAATTCATTAAAGGGGACTATCAGACTGTAATTCTCAGAACTGAAAACAAAATACTTATTTAAATTATTACTTCTGAATTTTATTTCAATATAGAAGCTTAGATTCTTTTAATGTCATTTAAAATAAAACAATGAAAGAAAAACACCCACATAAATGTCTAGAAAAACTTAATTCCCAACTAAACCTAACAGCATGAGGAATTTTTCTCCATAAAATATCAATTTTTCATGACTATTTTACTTGATAAAAATTGAATATTTTCTTTAAATCATGCTGTTCTTCCCCCCCTCACTCCTGTTGAATAACAATTTATGTATATAATACTTACAATGTGTTTAACTTTCATATTCTTGAAGAGAGTGTAGGGCATTCATCTATCACTGAGATTATGCCCAATGAATTTTTATTTAAAATACAGAAATTTCCGTTCCTTCTCTGCTCTGGCAAAATTTCATCTGCACAAAATCTAAGGATTGGATCTCAAAATTTCTAATTAAAAAAGCATAGTTTCTGATATTATGTGGGAAAGCAAGCTGGCAAGAATGAGAGACATTAATTCACCTCAGCTCTTGGTGGTTGTACCAGGAGCTGATTTACAGAGTGAACCTTGCCTGCCTATTGTTGTTAGAATGCCTTCACAAAAACACCAGTTCAACCCAAAATACGCACCTGATGGTTGTATGGGGTGGATTTGGCCACCAAAGGTTGTAGGCAGAAAAGAAACCAACACTTCAATACAGAGAGCGTTTGCGCGTGTAAGCATCCTAAAAACTCTTCTTACACCAGGAGTGAGTGGTAGTTGTGTGGTGTGTCTTCAGCAGCCACAAATTCCTGTATATTGCATGTTTGCTTTGGGGAATTCAGCCAAGACCTTGGCCAAGAAGAGGAAGAAGTCATCATTTGCATGAATCCCCAGCAAAGCAAACGAAGTAACGAAAAACAGGGATGCAACTTCAGTCCGGGAATCTTTTTTGAACGTCTTCCCTGGGACAAAGGTGCCTTTTCCTTCCATTCCATCCAATGGAGCACTGATGAAGCCATCATGCTGCACTCCCTGAGTCACTGCTCCACATCTGTCACCGCCACTTTCACCCCACAGATCCATATTGCAGGTGTTCCATGTGCGTGCTGTGACAGTGGTGGTGGCCCTGGGAAGGGCCACATTTAGGGACGGTCCTGGTAAGGGGTGCCAATAACACAAAGCTGAACCTGCACCGGCCACACCAACTTCTCTGGTACTCTGGACAAACATAACGCTGAAATTAGCTTAGTGAAAACCCTGCGAAAGCAAAACTAGAATATTACACAAATATAAGCCCACTAAACTTTGGGTTTTGACTGCTCTGAAATTCCAAGGGAACACATTTTGGGCACATTCCCACCATTTCATCAGATGCTTCTCTTCAGGTGTCCTACTGTCACCTCAGTAGCATTTAAATGAAGACTTCCCTTGTTTGAAACGAAGAGGTGTCTATTGGTGAAGCGAGTCATGATGGTATTTGAAGTACGATAGCCATTTATAAATAGCCATTACAGACACCTTACTCTGGAAATTCGGCATGCATTTAAAAGAAAAGCGCTGTTTTAAACCATGGGTAGCAAAAAATAAAACCTTCAAAGAAGTTAACAGTCTTTACAGAAATCTTCGCTGAATTCATACATATTTACTGAATAAGCAGAACATTTTAAGCTATTTTATTCTTCTTACGACCTTTACCAATTTGTCACTGTAGACTTCCTAGGCAATAGTACAAAAGACATAATTCCTGTACTAAGTATGTTCTGAAATTCTGAAAAAGTTGTATTTAAATAGTGCATTACATAAGATAAAGCACAACGTTTGAAGACACCTTCTAATTTTCACTGAATCTACAATAAAAAAATTAACTAGGCTAGCCACATTCCCATGTGCAAGCAGGAGATCAGTTCAATGGCTTTTAGTTGCACAAACAGCATTGTGGAATACGAGTCTTTCTTGCAGGTTTTGGAATATGATCTGTTCACTATTTAGTAGCCATGCCCATAAAACTTGCTTGTGTCAAAGTATGAAATCGATTCTAAAGTGGCTTTCCCAGCCAGGAATTATCCACCATTAAGGTAATTATGAGGGAAGAATTAAATTCATACTAAATTCCCTGACATATTATGCCAAGAAAGTCACTGAAAAACTTTTGTTTATTTCTATTCTATTCTTGGTGACATGAAAAACATGCTTGACAACATGAGTATAAAATACAGTTATTAGAAAAAGCTCAAAGCACAAAGCTGTCTTTTGAAGAGCACAATTCAAGTAAACCAGACAAACCTCTGGGGCTACAATAGAAAGGCAGAATCAAATTGGAGTTTTATGGAGGAAGGTGGAAAAGGTACTTCCCTGCAAAGCAGGGCAACAGCAAAACTGTGGATCAACCATAACAAATTACTCAAACTCACAGTCTACTTGATTTATTTACTACAAATTTAATGGTTTATTCTGCTATATCCCTGAGTCCTAGTTCATCTTCCCACACTTAAATAACAATTTTCTTCCTACAGTGAAAAAATAAAACTCATGGTTACTTGTTTGTAGGATAAGATTACATATCCACAAAATCATTGTAGGTAATTCATTACTAAAACGTGTGTGAAAATGCCCCTATAATCCAGTAAGTCTGGCTAAGTAGCAGAAGAGGCTAAACCCCACATTATACAAGTGCATAAAGGGACAGACTTAACTCGTTTCCACGTGATTTGCTCTGTAATTATTCTTCAGTCTGTATTTACCATACGGAGGATGGGAACTTAAATGTAAATAGTATGTACAGCTTGGGTTTGGGGCTGAGTTAACATTTGGTTTTTGCACAGGATAAACAATCTCATTGTTCCTGTGTGGTGCTTCCAAGAGAAGATTGCAGAGCCTTTCTTTTCTTCTCAAGTACTGAGAATCCAGATAGACCGGGCTAATAAACTTCACCGCTGAGCTGAGATTTTGATTCAACCATTCTACAATATATCTCGGAGCTTCAGCATGTATTTATGAAGCACACCAAATACTGACAGCTTTTCAGCCTTAGATAAGGTTAAGTTAGCAACTTGTTCAGGAAAAGTAAAACTTTGCCCTCATGGTGACAAACTAGAAAATATAACCCACTGGTGGTCCAGAATTGAAAAGGCAAAGATAAATGTTGCTGTGAAAATTTTGTGTTGCTATTAAGTGAAATTATAATTTTTGAGAAGCAGAAGAAACTTTTTCAAGTTATTCACATTGTGCTGGCTGTACCACCAAGTCTTATAAACAAAAGACATACACACAGTGTGATTAATTAAGCAGATACCCAACTATTTCCCCACTGCCCCACCCAGTGTAAAAGTAAGATTAGAAAGTAATTGCTTTTACATAAATTTTCCTGAAGAATGTTATTTGCTTGAAAACAATGCTTTTAATGTAAATACATATTTTCTTTTGGAAGAAATCCAATATTGAATCCAATATTTTTCTTATAATAACTGGAGTGAATCTTAAGTAGAATTTAGTTGCATAGCCAGCCTTACCTTCCTTATTGAAAGTGTGTCCCAGTGTGGAAGCTCAAACACAGCATTTATTTTTCAGTACTTTCAGTGCTTGCAATTTTTAATTACAAAATTTGTAGCAGATCTTTCACCAATTACTTCACAGCAGATGTACAATAAATTTAATTCATAAAAATGACTACTTGGCTAAGTAGCATGTCTAAGTAGTGTGCCGGGGGTTTTGAATTTTTATTAGTTATCCATGACCTAAATAATGTTATGCTGGTGTGCACAATTTGAATGGGAAGAACTGCATAGATACATAACAGACTTGAGAAACCATGAAAACAATCACTTGCTTATATCTACCTTTATAAATTTATTTCATCTACAAGATAATGAAAAAAGGACTCTTCTGTTTATAATTCTGCTGTTATTAAGTGACCAAAACTACAGTTGAATAATATTTTTCTTCATTTAGTAGAAATATTAAAAAGTAGGCTTTGATATTTTAACATTTAAAAAAGAAAAATTATTTTCTAAAAGGCATAGGGGTTTGCTACTCTACTACAACGTCTATTACTGCCAAAATAATTACAAATCCAATACTAAAATTTGGGCTATTACGGTTTTACACATCTCTCAAACACCTCATGTAGCTGTTTCAAAGCACTTTTCAAAAAATAACTGTAACACAACACTGGTTATAGGAAAGCTTAATTTTAACCATCTCAAAAAGGCAGAAGTTTGTCCCAGGCTGAACAAGAACAGGGAAGAGAATCCAGAACCTTGACTCTCCATATTTTCTTCCATTTATGAATCTATGTTATTTTATTGGGAAACATATTTTAAAAAAGGTTAATCTTACAGCACTGGTCTGAAGACTGCAAAGTTCAAGATGTAAAACATGGCCCGAAATTATATGTACCATCTCCAAAACCAACATGATTCTCAAACTAAAGTCTTGCCCAACTCAGTTCAGTGCAAGCTAAAATAGAAGTGCAATCCTTTATATCCCTGTGGCCAAAATGAATAGATTTACCAGTGGATGGAAGTGCTACAGCTACTTGGAGATGATGTCTCACATTGTATTTACTCTGTTTTCAGAAATCAGAAATATTTACTTGTCAGCGTGAGCTATTGAAACGATTCTGAAGAATATTCTGGAAGAACCCCAACATTTCCTTCATGTCAAAAACCAACGAGAGGGCTTCTGTCCTTAGCAATTAAAAATTGGAAGCACATGTCCTAATTCAAGCTTTAATTACTGTATGGGGGCAACTGACCTTTTTCCAAACACTTGAGGGGCAACTGTAGGAGGGACTCATTTCCCATGAAACCAGCCTCCAAAGATTTCAGCAGACAAAATGATAATGAGCTATTGCAGTTGAAATGAGCTGATTAGTTTTTCCCCCCAGCTGCTGTTCAATTAATGAACCACTTTTAAAAATTTTGAAATGAAGTTCATGAATCATCTACTTTTATTTTTTTAAATTGAAAACTGATAAATGAATTAAGCCTCTTGGTGTCACAAACAAAAATAGTTTGAATTTCAGATCTTGAAGAAATGTTAGCAATTTGGGGGAAAAAAAGGCAATTTTAAATGCAGTGTGAATATTTAGCAGCAAATATTCCTAAAGGACTGTTAAAATACAGATGATTGAAGTAGCAGCCAAAAAAAGGGATGCAAATGACTCTTAAATGAAAGGTTATAGAGCACGAGAGGTGTTTAATCCAAATAACAAACTGTTGTTGTCAGTGAAAGATCTGATACAAACCGATTTAGATAATGCAGAAAAATGAACACACAATTTGACAGCTACCCTGGATTTACAGAATCATGGGATTAAATGCTTTCCACTTATTCAAAGAGGATTAGTCAGGATACATTTATTTATTTAAAGCAGATCTTTTACAGAACCAAAGAGTTTACAAATGATATGAAGTGATGGAAAATAGAAAATCCATATCAGCTTTAGCTTCTATCATTCAGCCACAGATGTGAAACTGCTTACTACCAAATACGCAAGATAGTGCATTAGCAAAATAATAATAAAATTAATAAATTTGGTGCAGCCTTAAACTATTCAGTCAAGGCAAGAAAGAGAAAATTAAAATATGTGCATTTGCAAAGGCTAATAAAATGTCATCATGCTAATGAAATATCCACAATTAGAGCTGATCCTGGAAAAACAGGAGCCAGCCAGGGATAATGCTGGTGGAACTGCTATAGCTACAGTCAGTATGGGAAGGAAGATATTAACCAGAAGAGACTGGAAAGCAGGATTCCTGCATGCAAGTCCAAGGGCTGCTGAAGACTCACTACAGGGCACTGATTAAGTTACTTCACTTTTCAGTTCCCATCTCTGTTAAGAGAGTAGATTTCAACCTGAAAAGCACTGAAGCTGTAATTAAATGACTGATAAGTGATTTAGTCTTATCGTAAAAGCTTCTCCTCATGAGCAAAATAATAACAGCAACATTGTTTGAAAGTTTCTGCTCGTGCCAGAAACACATCAGAGCCTAATTTTCATCTCTGCTGAAGGATATTTATCAGCCCTGGCAGTGCTTTGCACTGGCTCTGGGTTTCCTTTTCATCACCAAGGTGGTGAAAGTCAAGGATAATGATGCAAAAAGCCAAAATCTTATCTTCAGTTTTTTGGTAAGAAAATCTGTGCATTAGAGGCCAAGCAAGTGAGAAATGCCTCTAAATATGAAAATAAACGGAAGATAAACAATACAGTATAACTGGGTCATCGAAGTGTTTGCAGAGTCGCAGCTGAAATTTGCATAGTAATTGACAGTTTTTGAATTCAATGTATTTAATGTCACCTTACTGCCATCCCTGCACTTTCTGTGCTTCTTAGCACTCCTGCCCCTGCTTCACGAACTGAACCACCATCCCGCGTGTCAGTCCCGGGTGTAACTGCCAACCGGTCGCACAGTCACAGCTCCCACCAACATTTGGCTAGCTGGGTGACCTCTCTTCCTTCACAACTCCCGTGATCAACATGCCTTCCCCCTACCAAACCCCAAGTCTACAAGAGCTGTCTCAAGAATCCAGAAGGGACAAGAGAAGGTGGCTACCACACCTTCTGTCTGCTCTTTGCACATGACTAGTACCTACGACGCTGCCTTGAGGAGAGCAATATGAGCCTTTTGAGCTAAAATGAAAACTGATCGAAGGGAGAGCCTTCCCTAAATGAATTATATGCAGTATTAGCTGCTGTGATGTACCTGATTTAATTTGCATCACATGAAATGATCCAGATAATGACAGTGACCCCTGTGCCTGTTCATTTCATTTCCCCAAACTGCTGGGCCTATCATTAACCAAGGCAAGATAAGATAACAGATGGCTGTGAATTAATCCTATCTTCAAATATCAAATGCAAAAAAGTGTCTCAATTAAGACAAATTAATTTAGATTCAGTGTTCTAGAAATAAGTTCAAATAGATTTTTGTGTCCACTTCAGGGTACAAATAATGAGTTCATAAACGAACTCACTAACACTTTCTTACTGATGAGGATGTTAATAAGGCAAATACTGTAAAACTCCCCAAATGTGTTACTTCCAGCGTTTTGCCCAGATTTGAAAAAAGCAGACATGGGTGAACCTGTAGATTCACTTAAATTTTGACCCTAAATTCCTGATTAGCAGTAAACAAACAAGATGTGACCATGTAGCCACTGTTTTAGGGGAATTATCCCCTCATTAAGATCACTCTGAATTTTCTATCACTCCAGCAGACCTGTGAACTCAAGCCAATCCTGAGGACTCCTACAATAAATACTAAGTATTTTTATATAAGTATCCAGAGGACATGTATATGTATTTATATAATATAAATATATATATATACACATTGCTTTCTCATAATATATGGGAGATTAAGAGAGAAAAGCAGGGGCATTGATAGCAACAATAGGATTCAAAGACTGAAATGGAGAGGAAGTCATGAGCTTTGATGTGCCTAGGCCTGTGCCTTATTGTTTCATAGCTCAACTCTTACTGAAGCTACGAATTCAAGTCCTTTGAGCTCTCTGTGGTAGACAATGCTTCATCGTGGAGACAAGTACCTACAGGTCACCAGTGAAACACCAAACACTGAAAAGCAGCAGTGAAGTACCTCAAGAAAGAACAGGTAGATACGTACACTCACAAAGCTCCTCTTGTGAAGATGCATCCCATGCCAGCAAACAAATGCTGCTTCTTTTCTTCTGTCTAAGGCTCAGAACACTCACAAAGTGTGAAATATTCTAAATGATCCACATCCGAGATGCGTGAATCCTACTTATGCTCTTCTTGACTGGTGAAAGTGTTAGAAGGAATCGTCAGCACTTATGACTAAGTGGTCAAGTACCTCATTTGGTGAACAGCACTCCCGTTTCTCCTCCAAATATTCCTAAGTGTGACCGGTACTGCAGGCATCCTGCTGCACAGATTGTAACTGAGAATCCACCCTCTGATTCCAGAGCCGTTCAGAATACAGTGAGCCACCGTCACCAGTTGAATACAAACATACCTAATTCTGCCAATAAATTACAAATGACACCATCTCAAACCTGTTCCTTATGACACAATGATGCAACACGAAAACCCTGTTCAGTCTTTCATTTTTTGGTTAAACTGCTGCTGCCATCGCAGGCATCATTCCCCCAGACTCCTTTGAAAATCAATTCTTTTGGATGCAAGACACTGGTGCCAGTTTGAAAGAGGCACAGAAGGACCTCTGACGGGTCTCTGTCCATGTCCATAATACATGGAAGCAATGAAGACAAAGTAACTACAACACTGGGTAAAATCCCAGACAGGCACGCTTTTCGGCCGCAGCCAAAATTCCAGGTTTTCACTGGGATTTTTATTCCTCTTGCTTCCAACACAGCCCTTCTTGACTGAAGCCATGCTGACCTGTTGTTTCATTCTCCTTACCACTTCTTGTTTTCTCTGCCTCAGTTTTATTGACTACTTTTGGCTTATCCTGGGTTCCCTCTCTTGTTCGAGTCATTCGCTCTGGTTTTACAAATCATCACTTCTCCTACTCTTTCTCTTCACCCAGATGATTCAAGCCTTCACATTTTTATTACTGAATTCCTTTAGATGTTACTTAAAGAATTATGCAGTCAGTTATGAGAAAACATTGATTTCAGCTGGACTCAATATCAGTCTTCTTATCAATACCTATCTTGTTTAGCAGAAGATCAATTTTCCACCTCAAGGGAAAAACAGATCTAAATGTTCACCCGACCACGCAAATATTTGACGTATTTCATTAGAACCACCCGGAAGCCTCATCACATTATGGCAATGGATGTTATGGACTTAAATTATAAAAGCAGTCAGAATAAAATAATTACCATTCAAAGAGGATGTGAGTTAACGGCATAAGGAATAAACTGCCACCCATAACCAGATGAGGGTTCTCCTCATTTCCGCGAGGTGCATGTTAGAGTTTTTCCAGATGGATGTTATGTGAGAGCACAGTGAGCAAAAGGCCTTTGTTATCCGCAATTACCTGCTCACAACTGACACACAAAATGTAGTCTTGCAATTGAAGAACCCAGTGCACAGAGTCACAGAAAGCCGTATTGAGTTGGCTAATCAACTGATTTCTCTCTTCCCACACCAAAACGAAGCAAAAATGCCTCTTTACATATTCTCTGGTGAAAGTAGAGAAAATCCTCCAAACTTTTTCAAAACGAAGACATCTTCAAATCTTTAACACAATGGAGCAGCTGCTACTGAGTTTCCTTGATGGGTATATTCTGTCATTAGGGAAATCAGAGGCCCTGCTAAATACCTTTTTTGTTTGGTTGTTTGTCAGCTCAAATACTGATTAGGTTCTCTGACAACCACATTGTTTGTTGGCAAAAATACAGAAGGAAAAACCTTCAGTTGCAAGTTGCATTCTGTAGAAGCTGTGTATACACTCAAAGATATTTTGTTAAACTCATTTTCAGGAGGAGATTTTACTACTATTTAAAAAAGCAATGTAGAAAAGCCCAACTTATGATTCTTTCAATACCACTGTGCAAAAATGATTTAAAATCTATTAAAATATCTAAAGCAGATAGTAAGCTTGCCATTTTTACTTAGGAAATACCAACTTTGCAATTAAAGCATATTTTAAGTAAAGCAACACTGAATTCTGAAACTAAGCATAGTATTGAAAAAGATGAGTCAGAGCATGAGCTATTTGACAAAAGAAACTTCAACAAAGAGGAGTTTGTGACAGAAGGGTAAGGGCCCTTTTTTATCTTACCATAGCCTTGGATATAAATCAGAGCTGACCGGAACAATAGTATTTACATGGCAAGCTGTGAAAGCCTAAAGAGAGATTTCTCTACCTTCATCTGAAAAAACCCACATCCAAACACGCCATCTGCTATGGCCTGCCCAAAGCCAGTGTGTCGTGGAGGGCTGTGGACATCCACAGCCACAACCAGCATGCAATTATCTCGCACCTTGCTCCCCTGCAATTCAGTGGGATGAGCAGGAGACACATTAGGCATGATTGCACACAGACACATCCAAAACTATTATTTTCAAATGGTAATCCCAATAATAAACTGGCTTCAGACTATGGAATATATAAGTTTTACTGCAAGTTTAAAGAGGAAACGTAAAATTATCTGGGCAACATGGTTTTTATTCAGAAATTAACTAAGAATACATTCTGCATAACATTATAAATACTAAATACGCCCTGAATGAAATTTTGAAACTTCTAATGGCAGAACTCTGACATTGTCTCCAGCTTGTTAAAACTTTTGAAAATATATTAAAATTTCCCTCTGAAAAGATAAGGAGATAATATAAATTTAATGTTGAAAAAAACCCCTCTTTACTTAATTTATTCATTATTCTGTGTCAGCCAGTGATCATAAATATATGTCTATACAGTCTGCCCCTCATCAGGGGAGAGAGTGAATAACAGTATGACATCTTGTGAAAGAAATATGTGGTTTACAACTTCATTACAAAAAGTATTGAAGCACGTTTCAAAAGAAGGACTCTAAAGTGGAAAGGAGGTAGGATATGATACTGGCTGGAAGTTCCATAAAACAAGGTTCTGCATTCGGAGTTATATTTGTCATTTTACATGCAACCGAGAAAACAGAGATAATGAAATGGAAAAAAAGGGCTGCAAGAAGAGCTCAGCTGTTCAGAACCTTGAAACCAAAGACATTGGCAGAAAGGGAATGGAGGACTGCAAACATGGTTAAAGGCAGTGTGGACGTCGCTGGCAGAGAAGAGTGAAAGAATGCAATGGCACCTTGGTTGGACTAATGGAGGAAGAATCAGAAACAGAAGAAGAACGGTGGGAAATCTCCATAACTTGCTCAAATTAGCTGTGTAATTTTAAAATAAGTCTGGGAAGGGTTTCCAGTGCATGTCCTCCTGATCGTACAGATCAGTTTAGTTACATTATAGACTTCCTCTAAGTCCACCCATCACACCAACAACATCAATGGTGAGATGTTTACATGGATTTAATGTATCATAGATGCAGCATGCATCCAGGTTTTGGAGCTAAAAAACAAATGCTTAACCATTTTTGCAATCCAGTTTCTCCTCCAAAACCTACAGTTGTGACAGTTGTGAACATACCCTTCAAGACTGTTTTTTTCAGTGTTTCTGCAAAGTATCAGAATCACATTACCTAGAAAACGTCACCTTGAATTTACCCACAGCAGTAGCAGCAAATTCCAGCATTTCCAAACGCCTCAGTCTTGACCTAAGAGAAGGATACGGTCTTTGTTGGGTCAATATTTGAGCTGTTTGTGAGCCTCAGCTGGAGTCCCCAGCAGTGGCCATTGTGAGGGTGATTTCAGGTGCAAATACCTGTCTGGTTTACACCTACACAGTGCATTTCACAGTGAGCAAGGGATCATTTTTTTAGGTAGTCAGAACCATATGGTACAAAACAAGATGCAAAATTTTGTTAGTTCTTTTTTTCTGATTTCATTTAGTAGACAATACACGTTGTGTGGAGAGTCTGACAAAATACAACCCAAATAATCTATCTGCACTCCTTACATTCCCTCTGTTTGAAGAATTACATTAGCTGAAAGTGTTGAAAAGCAGCTAAAGATGTCAAAAACATTTACAGGCTAAACAGATCGCAGCTCAGATAACTCCATTGCAAGTAATCTAAATTCATCCCCATTATCACTTAAGTGAGCATTACGGCTGTTAGCAAACCCTACACAAATATTCAGATTTTTGTTTTTCCTGTCATGCTGAAGGTTATCTCCCCAGTTGCTCCGAAAAATCAGGTGACAACCATTTCCCATGATGCTTTAAGGGCTGTCAAACTGTCCATCAAGCTGTCACCTGACCAATCGTTCCCATGGTTCTTTTAGACTTCCACTATGATAAATTGAAAGGCACTATTATCTGCCTGTTGTGAAGAGGAACTGCTGAGGCTTTGATAAGATATCACTAGTCCCAGGTGAGAGGAGGCTGACAGCACATCAAGACAAGAAAACGCATGGAAACAGTGAACACAGGAGCAAAAGGTTTACAAACATCTGTTGTCATTATTTATTACCCCTTTCCTTGGTTTTAGCTCTATCCTTGTTCCACGTCAGTTTAAAAAGAAAGACTTTCCTTTCTTCCCAGCCAGTCTTAACTGCTGCTATTTTTAAACCAGCTAGTTGTAGAATGAGAAGTATTTTAAATATGAAAGATATCTTTAATAAAAGGTTGCATTAGCTACCTTTTCTGATACATGTTGCTTTTACCATCATTATATTTGAAGTTTTATATGATTCTCATGGTGCAATTATGTCATAAGAAAATGAGAAACTCTTTAAGATATGAAGACTTCTCAAGCTCCACAGTTATTCTTTCTTCATTGATATCTTGAGGCCAACTCACAGTTTTCTTGCCAATATTTCAGGTCTGTCCTTATACAACTATCCAAAGTTAGCTGAAGATGCCTCAGAGCCAAAACAATATGTTATTTATTGTGTGTTAATAAAAAGAAGCTGGTTGCTAACATCTCCACCTTGTGTACAAATATTTGTTTGCATGCAGTTTTAAATTATTTTAGGCAGTGCTGTGATTTCCTTACACAGCACTACCAAACCTCAGTTGCAAAAGAAGAACATTTAAATAATTTTATCATTAAATATTAAAAACATTTGAGCCCTTCAGGTTTGTTTAACTATAATCTTATGGTCATCTGAGCTAAGCAAGCTCTGGTACCCTGTGGACAAACCCTATTCACCAGAGTAAACAGTCCAAAATCCACAGGATTCCAGAGTGGTAAATACACTTCCAAAACTACATTTTGAGATACTTCCAACTTCCTCACATTTTAAACACACATCTGATTTTTAAAATGGAAACTCAGTTCATTCATGGCTACAAAGCACCCCTGATCAATAAGCACAATAAGATACTCCCTTTGCGAGTCAGGTGAAAAAGGAACAAATATTGTAACCAATGAACTCCATAATAACAAGCTGATTTTGACAGGATGGTTTCTTCTACCCTTTTTCATGTAGAAAATCAGTTAGTATCAAGTGTGGTATCCAGAGAGGAAAAACAAGAATGAAATAACAGGGCATTTTCCCACTCTCAAATGAAAAATTCTACTGAGCTAAAATATTCTCTCAGTTATTGCTGACCTGCCAGCACACACAGCGGAGCTCTCTGGGCACTTTTCAATAAGAAAAGCACATGGTCCCTTTCTCTAGGTCATTATAATGGAAAGACATGGGAATATTGAAAAGAAAGAGACAAAATACATTGAATGGTTGAGGTGGTGGCTGACTATTTGGATAATCATGTTATATTAAACCCATATTTCTTCTGTTTTCGCTAATCTTCGAAGAAAGAAGCACAAGTGCAGAGGGGGAAGGGACTTCTTACATAGTATCAGGAAAAAGGTATTTCATGTATAGAGAGCAGGAGAGAAGCAGCTCCACTCTGCATATGAGAAACTGATAACAGGGCTACAGAGGGGCAAACAAGTGATGTGATCGGACAACAGCAGGTAAACAGGGCAAGGCACAGCCATGCAGGACTCAGCACAGGGACAGAAAAGTCCAGTGTGGTGTAGGTCAAAGCTGTGAGGGGTTTCAAACACAGGCACAACAACTGGATGATCTTAAAAGTGGGTTTGCACAGATGGGTAAGGCTTCAGGTTAAGTGCTGATGCACCCAGGAAGCTCCACTGAGGAAGAAGCTAAATATGAACACACTGCTCACTACAGTATTTTGGTCCTGCTCTCAGTAACACCTTTGATGTTGATCCTGCAGTAACAGAACATCTGTCAGAAGCAGAAAGTCTTCTGCAAGGAGAACATTTTAAACTGCTTAGATAATGCTAAAGTCAGCCTTAAATTGTGGAATTGTAAAACATTATAACTAGTGGAGTTATGAATTTTCTCCACTGATAATTTAAAGTTTAAAGACAGCACACATATGGAATACACAGCTCCACAGCTTTATAGTAATAAATTATGTTTATAGTGAAGAGTTATTAAAGGAGAAAATGCACAGTTCTTTCTTAATAGCTTGGTTATACTTTGCTCACAGCTTGTTGCGTTTACCTCCTGATAGGGAGTTTTGCCTGCACAGATTGTATATGATGAACAGGCAGGACGGTGGCAAAGCATCAGATCCTGAGCAGCTCCATAGCTGCTGCCTAGCCCGCTCTCACAGAGTCCCAGTATTCCAGTTCTGTACCTATTAAAATATGCAGCCCTTTGCAGCAGCCAACACATGCTTAACGAACCATGAAAAAAACTATTATCTAATCTCTGCTCTATATTTATCTCTACAAGTTCTGTTAATAAATACAGAAAAAGTATTACCAATGTGATTAAAAATGGAACCAATTTGCTCTTCCAATGACAATAATTGCATTTGCCAGCACTGTTGACATTGCACAGGTTAGTGTCTGAGAGCTGCCAGAATAAAGAAAAAGGAAGTTGAAACAGGAGAGAGATGAGCAGAGAGAGGTAGAAGGGCAAAGAAATCACTGACTGTAATGGTTGAGAAAAGGTTGGCTCAGGTCAACCCGAGAGACAGGAGGTGGCATAGCAGAGACAATACCTGATTACACAAGTTGAGTCTTCTTCAGTTATGATAAAAGCTCATGGGAAACTTTCTCCAAAGGTAAACCTAAGGAATTAAGGTGCAGTCACATAGGAATACTCAAGAAACTAAATTTCAGCAGGAGTTCTCCTAGTCGTAATTTCTGGGTCATTCTGTTGTGTGGAAGAGAGAGGCTGCTTGGCCATGAAAACAGAGCTTTGTCATTGTGTTGGATATACTGTGGCCATCCCATGTACTTCAATAGCTTGGGCTCCTGTGTCAACACTGTGTGGTCCAAGACAGTAGAATTTCCTTCTCAAAGAAAGATCCCTGCAGCTCATTGTGACCCACTAAGACTTTACATGAGCCCTCCCCTGCAGTCCAGCACCCACGCCAGAGGGGACCAGCCATCTCCATCAGAAGTCATTTCACGAAGGCTTGGGAGGACAGAGCAGTGGCTATAACCAAAAGGGACAGACAACAACATGTTATGTCGTTGGGTAACCTGTGGTGTGATCTTGGGACATTAGCTGGTCTTTAGTCACAACTAATGCAAGGTAGATTGCTCCTGTCTCCCTTAACAGACTACCTTGACTGACCTCCTATTTAACACGGATGGCAAAGCCTGGAACATGGTCAGACATCTCAAAGCAGCTGACACACTCAGGGTTGGTATTTCCCATATGTTTTCCAATGTAAACACATTTTTACTTCCACAGAACCCTCTGGGTTTACAGACCTTTAGGAAGCCCGTATGTACAAATAGCTGGTGCTAACATATGATGCCAGCCATACCATGGAGGTAGGCCAAAATCTTGCTAGAGAAATGGTAATACCAGTGAAAAAATGCAAGAATAAGAACTGCCATCCTAAGTAGCCTAAAAACCTCAATGATACTACTTTTGAAAGACTCTCCTTTTGGACCTTGGCCCTGCCTATGTGTACAAGTAACTGAATGGAGGCAAATGGAATGGGACTACTCATGCATAAAGCCAGTCACATGCATTAAGGCTGGCAGGAACAAGGACTTTCTTTTCATACTTACACTAGAGGATAGCAAAAGAAATGCTGCTCAAAGAAATCCATCAACTAATTCAAACTCTAAGCTAGCTACTTCAGAACCTTGTACAATGGCCACACTCAATGAGTCCATTGAAGACCTGGAGACGAAGTAAAAACAGGTTTCTTTTTGAAGAACATTACGAGATCAATACAGTGCCGTGGATATTAGGAAAAGTCACTTTAATAAAAAGGAAATTGCACATAATGTAGCAAAACAATTGCTATTTGGAAGGCCCTGAAGAAATGGAACAATGTAATATGATATTTCTTAACTTCATTTCCCATCCATTGGAGAAATCATAACAATAAAGTTTTCTACATAAGCAACTTTATGAGCTGAAAGAAGAGAATGTATAATTCCTTTCCATGGACTAAGCCAAAGGAAATGAAGAAAAAAATTGATTCTTCTCTGTTAGCCTCCTGTGTAAAATTTTTCTTCTTATCATCTCATCTAGTCATATCTTTCTGCAGTTTGAATTACCCTCTTTTCCTCAATCTGGTAAGGCAGTGAAAGGATGTTTGTTCTGCTAATTAACTTTATTACCCTGATAACTCCCTGCAGCCTTTGACGAAAACAATTACCGTTCCTCCTTTTTTTTTTCCCCACTGGCAAAAAAAAAAAAAAAAAAAAAAAAAAAAAAAAAAAAAAAAAAAAAAAAGAAAGAAAAAAAAGACGACTATTAATTAGAAACGAGGCCCCGGTCCCTGCCATGTTAGCCTGCCACGTTCTCAGACCCTCGAGCGGGATAGCATTACATTGTCAGTAGTAATTTAGCTCTCATCTGTCTCTGCTAATTATTGTCACATTCATCAAATTCATCAACAAAAGTGCTCTCAGAAGGATTGCATATTTGCAGTTAATACAGCATAAACTGGTATTACCCATCACCACATTTGTGATGATGAGAGGGACACAACTTATTCATCCCTAATTAGAGCAAGCTGGGTAATTAATTATACATTCCGCCTTATTACTTCTGAGTTCCCAGATATTGTTTGTCTAAAATGGGGGAGAGAGAGGAAGAGAGAGAAGCCTGAAAATTAAAAAAAAAA
>VWZG01013475.1:355893-455618 GCA_013396735.1 Grallaria varia | reverse complement strand
AAGGGGGGAGAGAGAGAGGAGAGAGAGAAATGTGTGATGTGTTTTGTCACATGTGCTATGCCATAATTCCCACCTGACAAACTAGCTGAATCAGTAGAAAATTGCAAGTTGTCAGCAGCAGAATAAACTGCTGTAATAGCTGATTAATGATCAACACCTGTGACAGGTGCTACATAGGACTGTAAACTTGGTGTGATTAACAGTCACCGGACGAATAAATATTAGTGACAGTCAGTGGAGAGCGAGTTTGTGTGTTTTAACAAATCTCGCACATTACAGTTATTGATATTTCCAGCGTAGGCACTTTCTTTTTGGTAATTATCTGACAACACTGGAAGAGTGTTTTAATCTGCTATGTTTGTTTCTCTTCTGTTCATTTATTTATTTCAGAGTTCAAAATGGCACTTTGACAAGATGACCCAGCAGAGTTCAAAACTGCAGACAAATTTTGAATAGTCACAAATACTTTGTTCTGTGTCCAACTTGAAGCAACACTTCCAAATATTCTTCCGAGGAACTTAAATACATGCATATATAAGCCTACATTGATAAAACCATAAATATTTGTATAAATATCCATATTTATTTACGGAGGTACATTTTCAAACCTGTAATTCTAAAAGTCAACCCAGTTTTGTTTCTGATGTCAGTGGTTATGATATATACCTGACTGCTATGGGAAAACAGTATTTCTTTCATTCTGCCATCAAAGCTGCATGAATCTCTTCTGAAGGACAACTTCATACTCACTAATTTAGACTTACAAAATTCCTGTAACAATGGGGCATGAAAGTTATCCATTCATGCAATTGCTCTTTGATCAGCACAGTACTGATAAATCAATTCCCAGCTAGAGCTATATCAGGATACTCTTTGGAGAGCATAAACTATGTTTTTCATCCTCGTGCATGGTTACAGATATGCTGATTAGGTAAAATACATATTCTTACACAAAAAGACATGTATTAGAAAGTGAAAAGACATGAACACAGACTCAGAGAAGCCAGCAAATGCAGATTTTGCCACCAATCCAATGTTATTCTCAAACTCTAATGTCACTGTCATCTTTTAACAAGTCATTTACCAGGCCAAATAAAAATGAAACAAATCACAAGTCATGACTTCAGAGTTTCCCAGGCACACGTGAAAGACACTAACAGTTGGTCAGCTATACCTGATACATCACTGTCCACATGACAGCTCAGCTATGGTAGGCACTAAGATTGGTCTGCTAGAAAAATAAAGCTCAATATTTTCCTCAGAACAACCTCTGGATATAGCCAGAAGTAATTAAATGTCATTAAATACATGCTAAATGCAAAGATTTACCTGTATTGTGTAGCACATCCAAAGACATGGGAAAGAAAAAAAAGGCAAATAAACTGCTGCTCATGTCAGTTAACAACGTATATCCTTGCCTACAGCTCCAAATACTCCAGTCATCGGAACCTTTAATGGAGAACTCGGAACACACGGAACTGGCCTGTTGCTTCTCCAGCCAGACTCACAGCCACACGTCTATAGCAACCACCTGAATGGGCTTTTCCATTCCCATGTTTTATAATAACAGAAGGAAAAAAAGCTTTCATTCCTCGGTCTAATTGGTTTCCAACCTGTTTTTAAGCATAAACTGCTCCACAAGCTCTTCTTCCAGACACAGAGAACTGTGGGGAAGGGCTTCATAAAAGGGTGGCATTTAGGTCACCTGGGAACCTCCTTGTATGAAACAACTTCCCATGAACTTCCCAGTCATTCTTTCACAGTTGAAATAAGGACAGTGGAGGAACTTGGAGACAAAACAACATGAGTACTAACTCCATAAGCCCTAACGTGAATAACAGTTTAAATATATCTAATATTTGTCCTTTAATAACAAAAAGAAGATGGGAATAACCTCCAGCCTACACTTAATGAAACCATTATTTCTATTTTTTTTAACCACTTTGTCATTCAATTCCCAATTTTCATTTATTCCTGTATCAAAAACATAAAAGCCCTGAGCAATCCACTTATAAAAACACACAGAGATGAAAATACATGTCGTGGATAACAGTTTGTTAGGTATAATACTTTTGTCTTCCAATTCATCTTCAGTGTAGCAACCTGAAATGCAGAAGTAATGGCTTGAAAGCTTTATGCAAAACGTATGTAAATTTGTTATGCTTTAGCACAGATACATCTGAATAGGCAGCAGAGCCTTGAGCCAACAGCCCAGGAAGGAGGCCAACCCCACATCCAGATGCCAGTGAGAGAGAGACACTGTGTGGCATCAACGCTCCCAGCTGCCAGGCTCACCAGGCTTTTTTTATAGCATTTGACTGCAGCAGAACAAGACCTTGCAAAGCTCTCTGCTGATGATTAATAATGACACACAGAAGCAATTTCGGGAGTATAAAAATCTAACAATAAAAAAAAATAAATCTTAAAATAAATATTTTCCTACAGGAAATTGCTAACTATCTGGAAATTGCATTATCACTTTATCAAACCAAGGGCAGAGCCAACGCAAGTCTCAAAAATTACCCTGAATTTGTTAATTTTTTTTGAAGGTGATCTGGCATCTTTCAATACTATATTTCATGTAATTTTATGAAATAGAATCCACTACCAGTTCTACATACAGAAACCTAAGTTTATTCTTTAAAATGAAGTATGCATATAAAACTCCAGTGAGGGGACCATTTTCCTTTAACTTGCTGTGCTTTGGAACAATTTGTAATTTGAAAAAAAAATATATTAAAAAAAAGAAAAAAATGCAAACTATCAAAAGACAATAGCATAGCAAATTAATCAGGCCTGAGACCAAGAGAAGAGGAATTACTCATTCCTCTTAAATTACAAACCTTGTCATTACTCTTCACTCGATATGTTGCAAATCTGATTTAGCAAGCAATTCTCATCCATTCTTTAAAGTAGAATAAGATTCAAAAAACCCAAACCCAACACCNGTCATTCAATTCCCAATTTTCATTTATTCCTGTATCAAAAACATAAAAGCCCTGAGCAATCCACTTATAAAAACACACAGAGATGAAAATACATGTCGTGGATAACAGTTTGTTAGGTATAATACTTTTGTCTTCCAATTCATCTTCAGTGTAGCAACCTGAAATGCAGAAGTAATGGCTTGAAAGCTTTATGCAAAACGTATGTAAATTTGTTATGCTTTAGCACAGATACATCTGAATAGGCAGCAGAGCCTTGAGCCAACAGCCCAGGAAGGAGGCCAACCCCACATCCAGATGCCAGTGAGAGAGAGACACTGTGTGGCATCAACGCTCCCAGCTGCCAGGCTCACCAGGCTTTTTTTATAGCATTTGACTGCAGCAGAACAAGACCTTGCAAAGCTCTCTGCTGATGATTAATAATGACACACAGAAGCAATTTCGGGAGTATAAAAATCTAACAATAAAAAAAAATAAATCTTAAAATAAATATTTTCCTACAGGAAATTGCTAACTATCTGGAAATTGCATTATCACTTTATCAAACCAAGGGCAGAGCCAACGCAAGTCTCAAAAATTACCCTGAATTTGTTAATTTTTTTTGAAGGTGATCTGGCATCTTTCAATACTATATTTCATGTAATTTTATGAAATAGAATCCACTACCAGTTCTACATACAGAAACCTAAGTTTATTCTTTAAAATGAAGTATGCATATAAAACTCCAGTGAGGGGACCATTTTCCTTTAACTTGCTGTGCTTTGGAACAATTTGTAATTTGAAAAAAAAATATATTAAAAAAAAGAAAAAAATGCAAACTATCAAAAGACAATAGCATAGCAAATTAATCAGGCCTGAGACCAAGAGAAGAGGAATTACTCATTCCTCTTAAATTACAAACCTTGTCATTACTCTTCACTCGATATGTTGCAAATCTGATTTAGCAAGCAATTCTCATCCATTCTTTAAAGTAGAATAAGATTCAAAAAACCCAAACCCAACACCCTCCCCTGAAAAAAAAAAAAAAAAAAAAAAAAAAAAAAAAAAAAAAAATCTAACCAAGTTTCACCATGAAAGGAGCCAGTGATGAACTATCTGACTCAATTTAACTAAAATGAATTTGGGATTACAATTCAGTATCACTGTAAGTCATACTGTTCAGCCTATGAATCTTTCGTAAGAGAATGTCAGATTATTCACTGCTCAGAAGAACATACGATATCAAATTTCACGTGGAAATGAATGGGTCCCTGAATTAAAACCACTGAATTCAAAAGCAAATCCGTTCTTCTCTTGTAAATTACACAAGTGCAATAAAGAATTACTCCCCAAAAATTACAGTCAACTGCAGATGATCTTCACCCAGACCTACAATATTTGCAAACTGCTCTTCTCCCATTCATTCCCAAATTTGTCAGAGCAGGTTGGTGTCACAAACCCAGAAATCTCTTAGAAACCTTATTTGCTTTTTCATAGCTATTTTTAGTAGAACAGAGCAAGGACAATCAGCACAAAATCAGAACAGGAGGAACAAGCACAGCTCTCATTCTCTTCTGTTCATCCCACCGTCTCTACCACTTTAAAAATTAAACAAAAATTATTGATCATTGAACTGTATTCTGGAACCTCTTGGCTTTTTGCCCTTCTTTCTACACTGTAAATCATGTAATTTTATCAGCATATCAGCATCACATACACATAAGACTTCCAAGATATTAACTTGATTCCTTTGTACAACTCCTTTCCAGAAATCATCTGCAAAGCATCTGCATCCTCTAAAGGGGGGAAAAAAAAACTATGCAATTCACCTGATGAAGATAGAAATTTGTAATTACAGACCATCCAACAGTTTTGATAATTTCAGCAAGACAGCCCAGTGAAAACTATGTCTTTTAGTTTACAAAACGCTATAGAGCTGGGTCTGTGGTGCAGAACTGCACAGGGAGGAATCAGGAAGAAACCCAGCAGTTTTGGGACAGGCTCAGACTTTTCTGATACTCTTTATGGGCTGAAACCTCTGGTGGGGTGGAACCCTGCTCGTCCACTTCATTGTCAACAGAAGTTTTTCAAGTTCACGTGCACGAAGAAGTTCATACCTTTTGCTTCCCAGAAAATCTGGATATATACATACCAAACTCCACAGAAAGTGAACACCTCAGGAATATGTGATGCCATTGTGGAAAGGCGGCCAAGAGCAGAAACTTTGCCAAATTTTTGTATGTGCCAGATGGCTGCCTACTTTTTCTACAGACCTTCTGAGCATCTTAAACTTCTTGAACAACCTACTATTTTCCATCTTAGAGTAATAATCTTTCCACAAAGGAAAGTTAATAGCAATTTTTTCCATTTGTGATTTTTGCATAAGGAAGCTCCACATACATTAATACTCAATTTAAGGACTCCTAAGCAACTCAAGCAAAGAGGTGAAGTCCGAAATATCATCTAATTTTAAATGAGTGGTCATTCCCAAGACAAAATCAGATTGAGCATGTTTTAGTATTTTTCTGTATATTTTCCATCTACACATACAGGAATGTTGCCTATAACCTTTCAACCTTGGACATTCAAAGAAGATTTTTAAACACAAGGATCATGATTTCCCCCAGCTGTCCTTATTAAAGAGATGCAAATACCTTTTCTTTAACAGCAGCATTAATTGCTCTACAAGCTTCAATATAAGTGTCATTGTTGATGTATCATTCAGAAAAAGCCTTGCACACACGAAACGCTCATTGATGGAGTCAGCAGAGAAACCCAAGAAATGGCACAGCAGACACATGACATGGCACTGCTAAAATCCCTGGTGACGGTATGCAGGGTAACTAAAACGGCAACTACACATCTCACATCGAGAAAAAGACAGGAAATAGTAAGTGACCAAAATCCAACCTTAGTTACACCAACATGCACTGGAATAAGGCCACTGAATTCAGTGAATTATTCTGGATTTTAACCCACATACCCCGTGTTCCTCTCCTAGGCAGTAAACAGCCTAAGGAGGTGAACAACAACCTCCATATGATAAATACTCCACAAATGATACTGTGGTTATACTTCATAATTCTTCACACAACTTTATTTTTTCAATACCAGGATGAGAAAAGAATTGTTGATGAACTGGGTTTTCCAGAAGTGAGTCATGTTGAACACTGCGGGGGAAAAGTCATCTGGGAGAATGACTAACACTTAGAAAAACTGACTAAACAAATATTGATTATGCTATTTATTTAGGAAACAATATTTTTATGAAAATAAGTACATGAATCAATGGAATATGAGAAAGCCAAAATAAAATAATATTTATTGCCATATGGTTGGTGTTTATGTTTAGGAGATGACACACAAACACAAGACAAAATCAAATTGCAAACTGAAAAAGGTCCTCTAAGAAACCAGGGAGCTTTTGCTATTTTAAAGCATGTTCTTCACCTATTCTCCTGCTCAAGGCATATTCTTAGAATAACTACATTTAAACATACAAAAATGTAAAGAAATATTAAAAAGATTCTATGTGTGTCTGCACATTTATATGTCTGTTTCCCCTCTTCATCAATATTCTTTTCCACTAATTTTTTTTTTTCAACTTAATTAAACTGCAAGCTGAGCAGGATAAATGTTCTATTTGTTCTCTTTACATGTTTCTAGAGTAACTAGCACTGGATTTCATTTTGACTAAGGATTCCTCAAAAATTTATTGTATAATAATATAAGGATATGGGCACAGTATTTAAATAGTTTCCCTAACACATGTCCAGCATTAGATTTTAACTTCATTTGCAATTGCACTATAAAAGGGACACATGTCAAAGAAATGGGCAAACTTCATTAATTACTAAATATTTGCTTTAAAATCACAAATATATGTAAAACACGGGACGTTAAACAAATTCTGATGCATGTTCTGATGGATATAACCTCTTAGCACTGAGACTTACAAAGCTTTGCAGACATTAGGAGCCAAATTGTGCCCAGGAGTTGTACAGGAACACAAGGAGGCTGAGAGGAAAGACAAAGAAAGTGGACATATCCCTAATGGGTTACAAACATATTTTGGACTGCATTTCACTGGATTCATAATGTGAACTGTTTTCACTTTCATTGAAACTCTTTTAAAGGTTGCTACAATCATTAACACTACATTTTCAACATACTACTGGAACAGGTTTACAGGATTTAAAGGAACGTTCCTTTAATACCGTTTAAGTACAATCTGCCAGAAAAAAAATACTATCTGTAAAAGTTTAGTAGAAAAGATCATTTCATTTAAAGTAGTAGAATACAGCAATTAAAATGTCACGGAATTTAATAAAGTATTAAACACCTTAAGATGTCCTGGAATGTGTACGAGAAAATATAGATCCAAAAATGAGATCTATTTAACTCTCAAAAATAAAAGAACTGCCTTCATTATTGCATTCTCTATTTTCTGAAATAACTTCCAAACAATCATGCTAAATTTTGTTAGAACGTTTTTTTCCATAGCTTTCAAAATTGAGTATTTGTTTTGAAAGTAGACACAGCTGTGTTTAAATCAATTTTAGCCAATATATGCTTTGCGAGCTTCACCTAAAGTTGTCTTTTCTGCCTGTAATTCCAGGCAACAGTTTTCAAGCACATAATTCCTTGACTTATTAAAGAACAAAACTCAAACGTGAATAACAAAGTTCAGCTGAGGGACACATAAGAAGTGAGCCAAATCTCACCTAGAGCAGCACTTTTCCTCTACCCAAACAAGATTCCAATTTTTCTTCATCAAAGAACATGGTCACAGGAAGTTTATAATGATACTTAAAAGCAAATAAAGGAACGAGCAGCAGCAGCAGCTCCAGCTCCTTATACTCAGGACTCCCAGAAGAAAAGTCAACCTCCTGGGCCACCGTGAATGGTCACAATCGAGGAGCAGCTGGGACGGGCACAAACAGCCGGGAAACCAAAGCCCTCTCCAGACCACCAACCAGCCCAGGCCTTGCCTTGGCTGTCATGGAAAGCTCCAGCCAGTTTTCCTTCCTGGCTTGATAAACATCTGCTTCCAGGAAGGGAAGCTTATTTTTTAAAAAAATCTTATTCTAATACATCTTGCACCAACATCAACAATCACACATTTGACAGATGTTAAACAGCTTCAGCTTTGTTGAGATGTCCTGAAAATTCCATATTTGTTATAGGAAAGCTATAAAATATGAAGAGATACCATTGCAGAGATCAGAAACTCATGTGAGTGGGCAAGAAAATAGAGACAGAACTTTTCTATTCTTTTATCTGGAGGGACAGAGAGGGGAGGAAAAGGTCAGATCTGCAGTCAGATTTCCCAGCAATTCAGACCTGAACAGATCTCAGGATGATAGTGTTTGCTATGCAAATTTTATATCTTAAGATTCCGATTTGGAAAATATGACAATGTAATAATGCAAAATAGGGGATTACTTTGAGTCAACTACATATTTTGCCCACAATAAAAGGGTTCGGCTAGACTTATAACTGAAATTATTTTCTATGTGATATGGCCGAATAAATAAAATGTAATTATATAAGCTTTATTTTTAGCATTAATTTAATGAACATGCTAATAAATGCATATGTATATTCCAGATTAATCTTTAAAACTGTTTGTTTCTCATTCTCCGATGTTTAGACCACTAATAGTGACACAGAAGTAGGCATATTTTTTTCTGCTATTTAAATACCCTTAGAAAACTTAGTACAATTTGAGTTATTCTAAAAATTAGCACTTAGGTTTTAGTAATATTAATATAAAATTTCTTAGGAATGTTTTTACCCTACCATATAAATTAAACTTAAATTTTTTATTTCACCTGAGCCACTGAATATTTATTCACATTCTAGCTAAAGGAATCAGTAAAAATGCTAAATATAAAACATATGCAATTTTAAGATAGCATTGTACTTCTGAAACATTTTGGTAAGAATATTAGGAATATCTTTTCCAATGAAGACCTAACAGCGATGTTTTGAAGAATGACAGTGTGATCAGTCAAGGAATCTGATTTTTGAATTCTTGTCCAAACAAGTCCAATCTACATATCATTATTGCCTTCTAAAAAGGGAATTCAATGGGAGCTATGCCTCTGTAAAAACTGAAGAACTAAGCAGTAGAAGGTACTATTCTAAAACTTTCAAATTTTAATGACATACATTATTTTTCCAGGGGAACAGACTCCCAGTTTCGTTCTTTTCCTTATTAAACTAGGTAGGAAAAAAACTGATAGGCAGTGAGACACATACATTAACATTAGGTTGGTTTAAAAGGTCATTCTGAATGAGAGTTCAGCCCCTGAGCAACTGCTGGAGGTGCTGAGTGCACTCATTCTTCAGGAAGCCAAAGGCAGAGGGAGGGGCTGCACACACTTCAGCATCTTCAAAGGCAAAACTCACACCTAACCCAGAGAAAAAATTACATTTATTACATTAATTTTCATTTGAAAGCCTAACTATTTAATTTTCCACAGAGCTCAGCTTGCAAGTGCAGACAACATGGCTACAATCTTCCCAGTCTCCTCCGAGAAGCAAGAGCACAGAACCAACACACAGCTCTGCTTTCATAATTTATGTAACCCGTAAGACAGGGATACAAGGTAAGGGCCACCTAGGCCCAGCTATGTCAGACTTCTTTATGAATATCAGTGGCTCATGAATATAAACAGGTACAAGAAAATAAAATTTATAAAACCTAGACCCGAGAACAAAAATCTCAGAGATCAACAACTCCGAAAGAATCTAGTGTCGCATTCCGAAGAATGTCAGATTAAACTAACATGTGCCAGTCAATATTGGTACACTGTGACCCTTGATGCCTCCTAAGCAAAACTATTAAGTCCAACATTTTCTCCTATAAGCACTTATCTGTAAGGATGGCTAACATGTCCTCTAAAGCAGATATTGAAACTGATTGGACAATAGGTAGATACCAGACAGGGGCCTGGGGGCCGACCTCTAGAAATAGGGGGAGAAAATCTTAATCTGCAACACAATGCAGCTCTCTTGAAACCCTATCATTTTCACTTCCCATGTGTCTGCTGCCTGACTGTGAATGGATTTGAAAAGGAATGGTTAGTGCTGAAAATTGGATCAGAGCTAACATTCTCTCATTTTTATCAGCAGCTGCCAAAGGTCATCTGACATAATAGCTGATGAATTCAAGCCCAGTGGATTTCATTTGCAATTTTCAATTTACTGAGGCCTCCAAACCCCACAGTGATAAAAGCTTCCCCTATCGTGGCCTGTCACAAACATCAAGAAACTGCACAAACCCACAAGAAAGAAATAGGAGAAAGCTGTGCATCATCACAGTTACAGATAAGGAGAACAGGAAGAAACAGTATCATGTAGAAAGGTGCGGAGCAGCATGTGTGGTTGAGTTTCTAAATGCCAATTGTAATGAAAAGACTATGAAGAGCAATCAAATAACTTCTACAGAATAACATCATGGTTCCCCTCCCCCCCTTCAGTTTGAAAATTGCCTTCTAATCTCTTGCTTGACATCCTGAAGATAAAAGTGAAAGTGAAAAAACCCCGTTTATTTAGACATGGAAAGTATTGTACCAATGATATATTTACTGTAGTTTTGATTTACAAATTCATGCTATTAAGAGACCTATTATCTGAGAAACTATGTCAGTGCAACATAAGAAATGCTTTTGTTCACTGGCAGATGGACCGCAGATCTCTACTCCTGATCCACAAGGAGCACAAATGAACTCCAGTCCACAGGTGCTGGAGGTTTCAGAGTCTGCTCCTCCACACACACACAGTCAGAGACATTTCCATATGCAGAAGCTAACTACCTTTGCCCCAAGTCTTTGTCACATTGACATTGTAAGAAATTTGCCTGGGATCCTGTTCCAAGTGATCAGAGAAAAGAACAAAATAAATCCCAAAGTCTCTCATACTGGAAGAAACGCCTTTTGCTAAAAGGCCAAGTAGATCACATTCTCTGCCTGTCCATGACTACAGGATGAAACAATTTGTACAGGAAAAGCTACTGTTTCATACCTAAATGCCAAAAGCAGTATGTCCAGAGACAAACACCCAATTTCATCGTACCAATTCAATCCCAAGAGCAGCAGCATTTGAGGCTACCATCTATCACGTTGACGACTTCACTTTCAACTCTACTACACATTGCAGCAGTACAAACTCAAGTTTCTCCTCTCAGTAATCTCAAAAATAACACCAAGACAAATGAACAGGAAGCACAAATAGTGCCAGCTGGAATCCACTTGGACTCGAAGTCAAGGATGCACATAACTCAAAGGTAGTTTCTACAGTGAAAAGCCCTTGGTATGGCACAAAACAAAATCAGAGGAACACCAAGTACAGAGACATCATACAGCAAATAATGGCACATTATTCTGCGTTTGGAATAGTTCAGGTTGTCTTTCAAAAATTTGTGAAGACCCCAAAAAACTGAATTGCTTATGGTGATGGGATTTTCTATTGATTCGATGTAGACAAACAAGTAGTTCGTCTAAGCATTGGCAGGTGGGTTTATATAACTATTAATGTCATCAGAATATTTACAAAGGTATTTTTACTTATTGAGCCTGATCGTGGTAGTTTCTTGACTATTTCAGAAAGGTTTTTTTTTAAGGTGGTGACAAAGAAAGTGTGGGTAGATATAGACAGCACTTCAAGGCAGAGGGAGTGTGTTGCCGAGGTGTTTCAGAACCGGTTCCTTCAGATGTGCACAAAGCAGCTCCACGTTGTAGCAGCACTGAAAAATGTTATTGCACTGGTACTGTCATTTCTTTTCAGCACCCAAAAATATACACTTCCTTCTGTAAACCAAAACGAGCCCAAATACCTTATACTGTAAATGGAATTATATCCTGGACAGAAGAAAAGGAGAAGGATGAAATAAGGGTTGTGAAGAAAATGCCATGGCTGTCTAGAGATGAGGGCAATGTATTTTAATTTTTTGTTTTGTTTCCAATATGAGTTCTTGTTTTATTGCTCTTTTTGTCCTTCCTTCCTTTCATTACATATTTTCCTTTATTTGTATTTTATACTGCTGCTAATTCCCATAATATCTGAGGATCCTTCATGTAAAAAAAAAAAAATTTAAAAAATCAAGTTTTCAATGGACCCCATGAAGTTCAGAAATTCTTATTCTCTTGTTCTACATTTAAGTCAGTGTTAAAATTCTATGGATAACACATGGAAGAGGGTTGGGAGTTTTTGGTTTGGATTTTTATTTTGTTTTTCTGTGGGAACAGACCACTTGTTTGGTAAACAGGGAGAGAGAAAAGTGCGGGAGGCACAAAAGAAAATGAAGCAACTCAGTTTATGCTAACATGAAAAAACTGACAGGCATTATCATCTGGGGACAACTTCACATTGTCATCACAAAAGCGATATGGAGGAAGGATTACAGGTATTCTGAGTTCGTAGTTAATCAGGAAACTTCAGATCACGTGAGCAGACACTATGTCCTCTGAGAATATCAATGCTCAGTCTGCTCTGGCAGACCAAGGGCAGCCTCACCACTCTCTTCTGGGGCTCACTTAGGAGAACATCAGCTGACATTGCTGCATTGCCTCTGTGCTCCAGTACTGATGGAATTGCTATGGAGAGCTTGGAAAGGAAGGAAGGAGGAGAGTGTCTTGTGCTTGAAAAGCCAATAAATTATAATTAATACTTAAATAACTTTCCCAGTTCACATATAATGATAGCTACGATCCACTCCTTTCCATCTGGTAATTTTCTCATACAGAACCACCTAATCTTCACTTCTTATTGCTTCTAGTATTGAACCTTTCCATTCAGTTTACCACGTTAAAAAAACCAAACAAGCAACAAAACTAAAACAAACCCAAACTAAAACCAACACAACTGAAAAAAAAAAAAAAAAAGTGTTGCCAGAAGTCTCCAGAGCCTGCAGTTTATAAGAGAAAGGCAGGCAATCCTGGCCCTCCCAGGAAAAACACAGCAACATCCTTTCAGGCTGGGATTGGCTTCTCTTTACAAGGTTTACCACACCTGGTGCCAGCAGATAAATTAATACCAGAAATTAATACTAGTGCCAACAGCTTTGTTAGCATTTATGGTGCCAGCAGGGAAAAAGATCTTGTCATACAACCATTCCATTCAGTATTGGCTCAAAATTGTCCACATCACATTATGATTGACTGACTCTCCTAGAGGGCTGCAAGTCTTCTACATGTCTGTTCAGTCATTAGTCCTTTTTTATTACTCCTATAAAGGTCTCCGTGTAAGAATCAGGAACTCCTGGGATCTAACACCATCTCTGGCATGGTCAAATACACAGCCTTGACTAAATCACTTCAACTAAGGGCTCTCTGCAAACTGTGAATAAAGTCATCAGTGCACTGGTAGAATTAATGCTTGAACAACTGATGAAGTCATACAGGGGTTAAGTATCTCTGAGCATTCATTCATGAGTGATTTGTAATGATCACAGCAGAGGCAGTATCTGGCTTCTTCTCCTTCGAATCACTCATGTCTCAAGTTCCAGAATGGCTTCACATCTCTTTTGAAAGCAGGACACAGCTGGCAGGAAGATAATTCTTTGGGAAAAAGAGCCCTGCATTGGTGGAGTGAAGTCTCACCTGCTGAGTCTTGGTTAGAGAGAAAAGACAATGAGGGAGAAGACTGAAAATATGCAACCTTATTCATGATCACCAAGTTCTCAGTTGTTAACTGACAAGTTCATACATGAAAGACTTAGTGAAAAACACTTGACACTGGAAAATCAGATGATTTTACCATGCAGAATTAGCAAAGATATGTTACAGGAAAAAGTTATTAGAAGCATTGCTATATCTTATATAGAGGATAAAAATGCAAAACATTAAATGAAAACTGGTAAGTTAAAATGTACTTTTCATAGTCAGCTATTGTGTTATGACCACAAGCTACAGCTGAGCCGATTAGAACATTTACTGACATTAAAACAATGTAGATTAACACATAGCTGAGGAGTTATTAGTCTGGCAGAACTGAACGCATTACTCGACAATAGAGCCACAGTCTATTTATAGTAATTCCATTTGTATTAGAAAGATCATGTTTAAAATTATGTGATTTAATTCACTCTCACATCAACCTTTTCATTTTAACCAGCAAATTATTATTTCAAAGCATTTACCATCCATCTATTTTAAATAAATCTGCAAAAAAAATCTGCTTAAATTCTGCTACTTTTTAAATGCATGTGAAACTTCATTTGTGAATAAGAGAAACTGATACTACATAGTCTGAAGTGTAATTTCTGTTCAGCTCCAAAGATGACCTGTGATTTCTGCAAGAAGCAATACTTGCTTCAATAGATTTGGAGAGAAATAAGACTTTTGCTCATGGTAAGAAATAATGAAGTATAATAAAAATGACCCAATCCAGGGACTGGCTGAGGGCCCTCACCTCCTAATGAAGCAAATGTCAACAGCAAAAATTCAGCATCATCTTTTGTAGGATGTGGCCCTGGGCACTTACAAACATGCTGTGGAAAGTCTGTCTGACTTCAGCAGAGTAAGATTGGAAAGAAAGCCATTTTCGTGCACCACTGTCTTGCCTGATTCAATTATCAGTGTCTGATCTTGGGAGGCATCAAGCACCCTCCTGTGAGGTCCTCCAGCTCCCACAGAAATCATCAAAGGGAGCTGAGGATACTCACTGCCAGGCAGGATCGGACCCTAAGAGAGGAGAAAGCCACATGTAAGGATGGGCTGGCTCGAGCCAACCACCCCTCTAGGCAGTGAGACCCTGTTAGTGACACCAGAGAGATACATTGATCTGGGATTGTAAGGAAAGTGCTCCACGGCTGGTGAATGTTTGTTACAGTGACAGCTCTAGCTTAGATTTACTGTATGTTTTACTGTTAACTCAGCAATGGGGTTCTGGTCTTATAACTCAGGACTCTCCTCCTTCAGCCCGCAAGTGTAAAACGTCATTGGAGAAATGAGTTTATCTGCGTCTGTGTAGCCCTTCTACCACACTATCAAAGTATGCATAAAAAACACGCACAGATCATCTGTTACAATTCATAATCTGCTCCTTCTCCTCGGCAAACAGGATGAACATCACCATGGCACAGTCCGCACCGCGGCCGACTGCCTCTGCTGCACTTTGATATTACACTTGTGCTTCAGGAAAAACACACAATTAAACATATTTCACACTGTATCTTCGGTCTTGGAGAGAAATGCATGACCCATATCTAGGCTCCATTTAATTTTAGGAATGAAATTAATGTGCAATAGTGTTCACAACAGTGACATTAGAAGTAACAACATAAGCCTCCAACTGAGAAACTTGAAAACGTTATTATTGTATTACCTAATTACTAAAGCTTATCTAGAGAAAACTAGTTTCTTTACATCCAATTAAAAAGCAACTAGAGAGGCAAGACTGAATGCAGGCAAATGTGACTCAGTGTAGGAGACTGAAAGAGGTTGTCCAGTTTTCTCAGTAATACTTCGAATAATTTTGACTTTCACTGTGCATATATAAGGAAATATAGTTTAGATCTATGCTATGAAATACTCTGAGAGTTTTGGAGTATACAGAGCTGTTATTTACCTGTGCAATAAAGGGAGGTTTGGCATCATAAACAACAGCATCCCAAATAATAAGCAGAATTAAAATTTGTATACTCTAATATAACAAGGAACGCCCCAATGTTTTCATTTTTCTTTGCTATCTCAGTTGTACATACTACATATTGGTTTCCGTTGCAGTAAACATCAAGACAGTAAATGAGCATTAGACTCTCAAAAAAAGGTCTTTTCCCCTCCCTTATTTCAATATATTAATGCTACCAAAAAGGATAATTTCACACAATGTAGAGTCCATTCTTAAGTCAAGTCTTGAAAACAAAATGTCAGTTAGAGTTGCCTTATTTCCACATAGATTATGCTAATAAAAATACAGCAACTTCTCCAATGTATGTAGTTTATTATTTTAGTAAAAAATATTTCATAACACTTCACAGAAGTGGAGATTATAATAATTTTATGGATGAGGAAATTGAGTCTGCAAGGAACGTAAAGTATTCAGAATCACTTTATAAATCTTTAACTGCAAAGTCTGAAAAGTAACACTCAAATGTATTAAGATATCCTTCTTCCAAATTGCAATTATAGCTGGAAACTTTAAGAAGAAAATCATATTATGAAGGTTTTTTTCCATCAATAAAATTTCTTTTTATTACAAACAGTTTTGCTGGAATGAAAACATCTAGATTAAGGCTACAGCAGATGATTCACCTCTCCAAAAGCTTGAGAAAAAATTAGCCCATGGGGGAGAAGCCCATATATTTTCATGAGGGCAACATTAATTTTTCATTTAACAAAGCTTTTTCATCACTTATGGAAAAAAATTAGACAATCAGGATTCATAATAAGACATAACTTTGCTTTGGAAAAACTCAGGTTTTATTTAGTTTGGTTTCTTGTTTGGATTTTTTTTTTCCCCCCTAGAGACCCTTCAGAGATTCTTTTATAAAAAGAAAGTGAGATAATGTCCTTGGTGAATTCTAGTGGAGCACTCTAAATTACCTCTTTCTTTTTCCTTTTGTCATTTAAGGTTCAATTATTATGATTATTTCAAAATACATAAATCTTTAGTTTTTGTTTTACTCCACCATAATGGTAAACTCTATAATGATAAAAAAGAGAACACTGCAAATATTTTTGAAATTTTTTGTTCTAGCTTTGCCTGTGAGATTTTGGGACCTCCGAAAGCCTGATACAGTTTACAAGATCTCACAGAGGCTATTAATAGAAAGTTTAAGTTCCTTTAATTTCATACTGTCAACCATTATATGAATCATAGTGTGACAATCACTATTATAGCTAGGACAGACAGAAAACTTTTTTTAACAGTCAATTTCCAAGTGTTCAAAATGCCAATGTTAAGATTATTCAGTTAATCCAGTGAGACAGTAAAGGACTATGACATTATCTTACAATAAGTGTACCAAGAGATGTTGTAAAACACTGACTATTAACACCTGCTATGAAACACAATGAAAGTTGTTTCAAAAAGCTGACAAAAGCCACTCCATCCTGTACGTGGCACATCTTTGTTTATCTGTATTCATATTGCTGACATGAAGCACATGTCATTGTACCTATACATGGCACATCAAATCATGAAAGACTACCACTAACCTTATAATCATGATATTTAAACATTACAGCTGCTTTCTCATTCCCACAATATAATGACTAACTGCCACTAACAACTGATTATTATCATGAGGCTGGGGCAGCTACAGCCATGAATCCAATTCATGGTGCCCAAAGAGGGTGAAGTCCTAGTCTTACTGAAATTATTAGAAATAATTCATGCAAATTAATCTCTCTCCATGGCAAGAATGGAGTTATAAGTACTAGAAGACGCAAAGGAGAACTTCCTAAACACCTAGTACGTATCAAAAGATGTCAGCCCCGTGACAAAAAGGGGAAAACTTCCCCTCTCCATGAAAAAGTGAAGTTGGTCAGTGTAGTTCAGGATTCTTTTTACATTGGTAATAATAAACTCTGAGCATCTCAGACTGTAGAGATGAAAACTGACCACATTTTGAGGGTTGTAGAGCTGAGGTTTCTCAAAAGAGCTAAACAAAAAATCTTGAACCAAATCTGAAATGTAATTACCCAGTCCATGGCTGAAGTTGTCCCTCTGAAACACGAGTCTGAGGAATCTGCCGTCAGTCACATTTTAGGACCTGCTGTCTTTGGCAGAGCATAAACTGGATCCCAAAGTTTACCCACGGCTGTTGAACACAGCCATTAAATCAGTTTTAGGAGGACACTGCCAAGTGGTGGGAGCTCAGAGGACACACCACAGAAACATCCTTGCCTTGCTCCTCTGGTTTCTCGCTGCCTTTGGACATGCTGGCGGGGCACAGCAGGCCCCAGCCTCACCCAAAATGTCCTCAGGTACATCTTTTCATTCACTGTGGAGTAATTTTTTTTTTGTCTGGCATGTTCTCTCAATCCACCAGAGAAAGATCCTTATCCATAGGAAACTATTTTTGATTATTAATTTGTTCAACACTTCAGACTCCATCTACTTTCCTATTATTTGTGAGCGCTGCCAAAGCACAATGCCCACACAGGACAGCGATGTGAGACATCTCGTCCTTCTCAAATGCACGATCTGCATCTCCCCCTTTGTCTCACAGAGCAGTGACCTATTGCAACAAGGATCTTGGCAATAAAAGCACAACTCCAAATCAGTCCCACTAAGAAAAGAGAATTCTAAGCACCCTGATTCCGTATTTCATTACTCAGCTTTACTTATTCATTTAATGAAAAATATAGCTTATTTCGGTTCAAATTTTACATCTCCCTTTAAAGATACGCTACATATAAATGTTTATCTTTGATCAGACTTATTCAGCTGATAGTAGCAGCTTTTGTTTTCAAAAAGTGACCAGAGAATTGGTTTGCTATCAAGTGTGTAGTTAAGACGCCTCATACAGCTCTGTTTTTCTGCACTTCTGTCATTCTCTGCCAACTGGTACCTCCGTCTTATTGGTATCCAATAATAAGCCCGATTACAGCTAGCCCTAGGAGACATGACAAAAAGAGAGTCCTCATCTTGCATTAATTGCTCGTATTGAAACTATGCCACATCTCTCGAAGCTAGATGTTGCTTAGTATCCCTTTGATATGATAATGACATGCTTCTTAGCAGATGAATATGCAAATTAAAAGCAGTAATTTGGTGGCATGCACCTGCTGACACTGCACTACTATGCTTATGTGCTCCTCTGTAACACTGCAGCTACACAAAAGCATTGCAGAGGTAAAATTAAATTCTAATGTCGTATAGATTAAACAGATGCTTCCACTTTTCTTTGTATATCTACTTTTTACAGAATTTGCTATTGGAATCTCAGTTCTCCCTTCATGCAATTAGTGGACATTTATGTGCCGTACACAGAAATGTACTTGGAGCTATTTAAGGGCTCTGTTTTTAAAGAAATGGTTTACATGAACTGCACTCTCAAAGAGATTTTTCCCCCCCCCCACCCTTCACAGCAGAGAGGCAGAGGATTTTAATCTTGATGCACAAAAGACCTTCATTCATAAAAGAAATGCATATTTGAGCACGGCAGCTTGCAACAGAGAATTTGTGTGGCAAAGACACCGTGGAGCTACACTGATCCAAACTTCCCGACGCTGATCAGGAAAATTCTCCAACAGGCTCTGGGAACAAGATCCGTGTGTTGATCCCAGTTGATGCCCTCAGGTACATCCGTGAAGCTCTTTCTATATTAGCAAGGTGCTGAATATGTGAGAGTGGCATCTGGTTCCAAATTGCCAAGCCACTCCCAACCACTGTTTAGCGGATGGTGCCACCAGGCTCTGTCCAGGATGGCCTGGAGAACAACGCCGGACCTGCCCGGCTCCTGCTGACCTCTCTGGCAGCTGAAAATGCTGGAGGTGTGCCTGGAGATGTGCTGAGGGACCCACTGCAGGGACTCATCAGGAAACAAGTTATCATTTCCAGACATAAGATATAAATGCCCTGATGTCGTCAGGCTCAGTGAAGTCCATTTACAAACAGAGAGAAAACTGAAGGAAGTGAACTGATGTTTCATAGGACTGTAAGAGATTAGGAGAGATTAAGGAAAATTCTTATTTGTGAATTTGTATAATTCAGGAAATACACACTGTGCATCTTCCAAAAAAACCAAAAAAACAACCAAAAAACCAAACACATAACCAAGTTCCATAAACTAGGTCACTTTGCTTTTAATTGGATAGCTCCACAGCTGAAAGTCTAAATTTCTCCACAGTTCTCCACAGGTCTAAGTCTGTCCCTGTTTTCAGGCAACTGGGCAGCCTGTATCCCATACTCCACACCACGCAGTGGCCATTTGGGTGTGGAAAAGAACACTCTCCCTACCTCTTTGAAAGAGAACAGTTGGATCAGAGAAGATATGCTCTTTCTCCTGGCTACACATTATTGCCAAAAAAATTTAAAAAAAACAGAAAAAAAAAAGTATGAGTTAAAGGCAAAACATGTGAGCTATTAAAAGTTGGTATAATTTAATTCCCTTCATCCATGTCCAGACTTTATTACAACCTATTTCACTACTCAGCTTGCAATCTGTTGTCAATATACTTCATAATTAAAAAAATAAATAACTTCACTTTCAGTAAAGTGAATGCAAATTCTCTTTCAAGCCATCCACTGTACATACAATACGTGTATTAGTTTCTCTTTGAATAGGACTGTGAGAAAGACTAAATATGAGGAATTTAAACAGGAAAAAACTGAGTGTTTGAAATTCATACACTAAACAACAAAGGGTTACGAAGTTAGTATTTTTTATACACATATGTACAATAGAAATAATGCTGGTCCTACTGGAGCTCTTATGTTACTGTTGGATTAATCCCTGGGTACAAGGGCTCCTGTCTCTACACCTCCTGAGAAGAGAACCCAATGCAATTGGGTATCTATGACGAAGACTAGAACAGGACAAAGTCACTTCAAGTAACGCAGTTCATGGAGAAATACAAATGAGATACAAGAGTACAGGAATTTATGTTAAAATAGATAAAAATAGAGATAGGTTAGAATATGTTAAAAAAAAGAGGAGTTACTTCTTTCTTTGTATTTTTGACAGTTTTATATGATAGAGCCTTACACACACTATGTCAAGAGGCTTTCTTCTTATGACCACTGGTATGTGAGCACTGCACTGTACTATCCAACATTTATTGCTGACTTATGGTTCTTTGCTATCTATGCATAATTTTCTCTGGCTTCATTTCCAAGGTTGTCTCTCCCAATGAATATTCATTAATGAATCATTTCTCTTACTGTATTTATTTTTTACAGCAAAATTTTATTCTTGAGATTTATTTAGATCTACACCATATTTATCTACTGCATTCTACCGGTTCATTCTACCTTGTCATGGTAGCCCTAATTTTCTTCCAAAACACTATTGAATTTGACCTCATCTTCAAACAACACTGAAGTACTTCTTCAAGGTCTTTAAGCAAATTCCATCTTCTTCAAATAGTCTTTACTCTCTTTTCCATAGGATAATGCCTGCCAGTAATCTGTTTGTGAAGCAATTTTCAAACCATATTAAATTGTCCAGATTATTAAATTCTGAGGAGTAAATTCTGTGATTAAAAGTCCCCTGCATCAAGTCTGTAACTACAACTTTTCATTCTTATTACAGGAGCATACTTTTACCGAAAATAAATGAGTTTTGTCTCAAGAAAGGGAAAAAAAAACAAAAAACCAACAGAAAAAAAGGAAGCCATTTAGACAAAGCAAATCAATTAAAAAAGAAAAATAGGAAGAGTCTGTGAGTATTCTGAAGTTTTCACATTAGTATCTTTTCCAGTGATGGTTCTTTACCTTTTCCTAAAATTTATGTGTACTAATCCTTCATTTCTATATCACCAGAAATGTTTAAAAAGTGGCTCATACACACACATGTTTATGCACACTCCCACAGTAGTTGTGTGGCTGTAGTTTTATCTTATGTTTTCAGTATGTGTTTGGATCTATTTTGTCCAGAAGATGTTATTGCACTCTAATATAGCATTACTCCTCACTTCCCAAACATCCACTTGTATTCTTAAAAGACTACAATTTGTATCCTTTAACATATTTATAATTCCATTTATAAAGCACATGCCATTTCCTGAGCAGCAGGGGGCATTAGAATTAACAGAAACAATAACTAAACCAAATACATCATTATGTCAAGGAAAGGCTTGAATAAAAACACTGAATTTATAGCTAACATTTCAGCATAATTAGAACACAGACACAAGGGCAGTATTCTCATCCCCAAAGCTTCAGAAATTGTTAATGAAAGCACTCCTTATGAATATACCACTTGAAGCAGCATCTCCACTGCACAGAGCTTTTAAAGGTACTCTGGGAGGTTTAACTTTGGATGTGCTGGCACCCGCAGGGAAGTGATCCTCAGAATCCAGAGCTTTCAGGCTGATCACTTTTCAGCAAAACAAATGGAGCTACAGAGTGGCTGAGGCAACTTGTTCTCATGAGACTCAACAAGGAAAAACTCTACTATAGCAGACCTGGGACATGATTACAGGGAGTACCAGCTGCCACCTGACAGCCTAAAATGAACTAACAAAACCTTTTATTTGGAATCAAATCAGAAGAGTTCCTCAGGCACATTATTTTGAAGGTGTCCTTCAATATTTATAATTTTGCTGGGCTCATCTGTAGGGGCAAAGTACATCATTTCATATGCCTGGAGATAGTTAAGCAGGATAAACATGGGCTCCTTTCAACCAGTAATAGAATTTCACATTAAGCAAGAGGAACTTCAAAATATTCACAAGACTGCACTAGAAACAGCTTATGTTACTCAAGAAATCAATCTTAAGAGTCTAAGAGCCTTGCAATGTAATAACACTACTTGGTTTCAGCCCCTTATCTGTAGATCTTTTTTGCAGTAAAATGAAAACAGTAAGAATGTCAGATTGCCATTATCTGTCAGGAATTTGAGCAGGAAAACAAAACAGGTTTAGTACAATGATGAACAGTTGTGACAAATCATCAGCATTTTCTCTAGATCCTCATCTCAAAGCAGTTTCATATTTCATCTTTAGACTCCGCATTCCCTCTTGCTTCAACCAAAAAAAAAAAAATCACCCAGTATTTTACACTATGTTACATTTACACAATTTAAACAGCACCTTTCCAGAAGAAGTGAAAAAGTTTCACCTTTTTTTGTTCAGCTAATTCTGAAACCAATACCTTTGGTTCAAAGTCATTCATATTAGCAAGTATCTATGATTTATTTTGCAGTAGTGCTCAAGGCTTCAAACTACATCAGGGTCCCTCTGACCTGCAAGCCGCACAAGGGATAACAGGACAACTCATAGGGACTGTTATCAAGTCCAGCTGTCCAAAATCTGAGCATCTGAGGGGCAGCTTACATTTTAATGGAAGAAAGAGAAGGGGTACAGCTTGAGTTTTACCTAGTAAGAAACCAGATTTAAAAGGTTTTAAAAGAGTGTTTTTTCATATAGTTTTACTCTCCATTGACAACAAATTGCTTCAAGAGATGCATTTACCTGTATATTTTTTTTTCAGTAAATAACAGTCTAGTGGGATTGAGCTCCACTGAAGCTTTCAGTGTTTTTAGCCACTGCAGTGCAAACAATTACAAATGACTCCCTTAAAAACAGAAAAGTCAGTGTTCCTGCACTGCTTACCTTTATCAGGCATCCCTTATTTCTCCCACTTGTGCAGAAAGCTCAGTCTAAGTTACCTTTTCAGTCAGTCCAGGAGCCCAGGGGCTAGGCTTCAGAAAAAGGTTTTATAGGGAATAGTTGGGATCTCTGTTGCCCCTGCCAAAGAGCTTTGGGCAAAATATGACAGAAGTACCTTCTTCTGTACTTGCAAAGTGGAAGAAACCACTGATACTCTCCACTGCTTGGCGAGGTCTGTATTGACCCCACCAAGTAAATAATGCTGCTCAATTAGTTCCTGAACTTCCCTCTCAAAAACAGTAGGGAAGGTAGTTTTTATTATGCTTATACTTCAACAAATCTAACACTGTCCTATGTGTTTTCACAAGGAATTAGCTCATTTATAGGGTTATCTATATCTAACGAAGCTGCAAATGCAAAACATTCTAAAGTGTCACATTAAAAATTTCAACTGGCAAAACACAGACAAATCTGCTACAGCTGTACTTTTAAATGTTGCAGCATACATGTGTCCTAGCTCTGATTTTCCTCCAGATTTTCCTCTTTTTTATGTATATTCAAATCATAAGTATACCTATTAATGCAAAAGAGGTTCAAGTGAGGGAATTCAGACCTCATCCTTTTATTTTTGTAGCAGTAAAACTGAACAAGATTTCCCCACATCACACAGAAAGAACATGTATTTTCCATGTAAACACATGTAAAGCCATTCTGGGTGCAGATGCCTTGATTTAGAAATATTAGGATCTTAGTAAATAACCATACTGATGGAGAGAAAGTTTACAACGGTAAAACATACTGCATTAACACCATTAAACACCAATTAATGTAAACAGCTTAGTCTCAGAGCTGTCACTGAATCACTGAATGCACAATGACACAGTGTTACTAATTCACTGTCAGTACAAAGCTGTGTACAAATAATCCTCCAGGCTATTTCTCACTGAAAAAAATGAGAGCAAAAAGTGTGTGACCACTCAGTTGACAGCAGAGTGTTTGTCCAACATTATGTCAGATTCTGTTATTCATCTTTCCCCCTTTTTTTTTTTTTTTGGCACTCTCTGCTCTAGCTTAATTGATGGTGGTTCCACTGAAATATCATAGCCTTGTGATTTCTTCTCAGCTTTACTGACCTCTTTTTAGCTTTGGGTTTCACATGTTAAGGAGGAAAAATTAGACAAACATACTCGGCAGTTTAGCCCACCCACACATCCCTGAGCCAACAATTCTTCAAGTGTGTGGGTTCACCACACACGAGCTCCACCTGACTGATTTTTACCTGGTGCGTGACCTTCAATTGAAAATTCCAACAGCATGCAACTTGTCTTTGGCAAATGAATTGTAAGTGCGCCAGCTGCCAGATGTCTTCATTTTAAAACACCTTCAAAACTGGTTTCTGGCATTGATCCACGGGCAAAACAAGCTAAGCTGTAGCTGTAATTTCTATTCTGCGTGCAGAAAGGGGAGGAAACATAAGATGTGTTGCTTTACATCTCTAAGAACGGTACAAGGCAGAGGGAAAAAAACCAACAACAATTCATTACTGATGCAACGCATATTTTCAGGAAGAGTTTTTCCAGTACACAGAGCATATCCAAAATTTACATAAATATTCACCCTAATGAAATACTCATTTGAAGTAACATAGTTCTGAACAAAGGGATTCCCTCTGTACCATGAAAATTAACGCCCATGTCTCCAAATGTGGACTAGCCAACCAGTTTTGCCTAAGGTTTACAAAAATTGTTTGGCAAAGGCACTAGAAGGTAGAGATCTTAATTAAATCTGTGCACAAGACCTGGGATCACATGTTTTCAATTACTTTTGTTCTTTTCTGTTTTTCTGGCTGTTTTTTTTTCCTTTCACAATCTCAAATTCATCTCAGGGACACCAGAAGTTTCTGTGCTATTGGCAGATCTTTTGAACAAATCTGCACATATTTGTTTTTCACTTGGCACTATACCAAACTCATTCTCCTGTCACGAAAAATGGCGATTTCCTTTGAACACCTAGATCAAGTACATTCCAGGTTGGATCACCCACACCATTCCAGAGCCTCAAATGAGTCAGAATCACTCCTTGCAGTGCCAAAAAAACCCCTCTTCCTACATATAAACCCTCTACTTTCTGTCATCACACTTAAGTACTAGCTCACTCACCAGCTGTCCAATCACACATATATGTATATGTGATAGAGAGATATGCAGTTAGCTTAGAAATTATATGTACGCTCAGGCTCTCTTCTGTATATATACAGCTATAATTCCATATATTGGCACAAGCAGAAAAGCCAAGCCAAAAAGTAACTGACTAAAGGCACTGTAGAAGAGTTACACTTAGAAAGTGATGCTCTTTATGGTAATGAACAGCACTGACTGCCACACCCACCAAAGCACTTTTTTAAGGAGCCCAGTACATGAGAGTGCTGGGCCCTCGTTGGCATTGTGTAGAAAACTGCTTTGATGCAAATATAACAAGGATCTGCCATCCACAGCTGACAGAAGAGGAGCGAGCAGAAACACAGTCAGAAGAGTCTTAGAAATCCCTTGCCCCGTGAAGTTAGAGAGAACCTGTTTACGGTGACTGGTTTGAGCCCCATAATTCATGTACATACACTGGCATGTTTCTGGAGCTCCAAGCACAGCTCACTCTGCCTGGCAATATTCAGAGAGCAAAGACTTTCTACAGCGGCATATAAAGGATAGAATGTATCTGTCATGCTTGAGTTTCCCCTCAGTCATAAATCTACAGACATGACAAACTAAAAGGAAACTAAATCAAACCAAAAGGTCAGGCTATGGAATTTTGTGCACACTATACCTTGAAACACCCCAGTTACTGTGGAATCCCAAATTTCTTTTTCACAGTTGACTGATCTATTGAATGCATCTATTACATATGAGGATCCCAAAGCAACAGCTAATCCAACTGATTAGCTTTCTGCTGAACATATTATTAAAACCAGAGCTTAGAGACAGTGTCCAACACCTCAGAATAAAACACAGCATTTCAGAATGACAGCCTGAAACATGTGGCACCACTGGGAACCAAAACTACCTTAGGGTATGAAGAATCCCAAATAAGATGTGACAAGTATTTACGTGGCTTTTCAAAGAATCAAAAAGTGTCTGAATAGGCATTTTCAGTCCACCTGTTTACTGTCACAAGAGGTGTGCGTGTATATATATACTAAAAAAAAAAAAAGGAGAAAAAACCCATCAGTCTTTTACTTTTCATTCGAGCAGCAAAAGTAGCTGTTTTGCTGTCACTGTAATCCAAAAGACTGTTTTATGATGGTTTCCCACTTACAGTGTCTGTAAGGACTCCTGTCCATCTGTCGTGAAGGAGGGAGAGGACAGGTACTCTAGAATGGAAACTGATATCTGATATTCTGTATCAGATCTCCTTAGATTTGCTGCACCAAGGTTTTCCAGGACCAGCAAATCACACATTGGTTCCAAAATGTCATCATGCGTTTATAATTTTCTCTGAACACACAAGCATTGAGATTCCCTGCCCAGCAATGAGGCATCCATTGTGATAGTTACAGGTATAGAGAAGAATAAAAGCAGAAGGACATTTACAGATGTATTTATACACTGTTTTCCCCAAAGTACACTGTTCTGCTGGGAATATCTGCAGGAATTTGAACTGGTAGCGATTTGAAGTTCTACAATATTAGGCAGAAAAAGATATTTGGAAAAAGACTCCATTTCTTGATTCAGATCAGAAACCTCCTCTCACTCCAATACTAGGAAGTGTAGGCCCCTCCAGAGGTCCATTTCCCATTCCCTGGGGAAGTGTGAACAGTGAAACAAAAATTCCATGACCATTCCTGGTAACGTGTAAGGAGGAGTCACATCAGTGCCACGCAAACTGTTCTAAGACTTTGAAAGTGAAGTCCCCCACGACTTTAGGTGATACCTTGTCTGTGGAGGTGATGACCTTCTCATAGACCTGATAACTGGTCATCCCAAACCACAAGCTTTCTGGAGAATATACGCTTTACAGGCTTTTTTTGTCTCTTACCTTTTGCTCTGTCAGATTCACTTATTTTTACAGTTACTGCTAGAAAGAACAGGACCAGAAAGATGTCAGAGCTCTTGGAGCTTCTTGTTGTCCCATTTGAGGTGATGGTCAATATTATTTGGCTAACTGCAAGTCCTACAACTGTGCCCATTAACTAATGCCTCTATCAAAGTCACTGTCTCCTTGAAGTAGAACAGAGGTGGCACCCTATCGCTTATGCTTTGACTCAGAGAGACAGCCCACAGAAGATCCTGGAATCCTCTGGATATTATGAGTTACCTGAAAAAACCATTGTTTTATTCAGGGAGAGGATGGTTGGCAGAAACCTAAAATAGTAGTCTGGCATTCACATTTTCTTCACCTTCCTACTGTTCAACTTCAAGTCCCTTGACAAAAGCAGGATCATCTGTGCTTATGTCACTCCTGACAGGTGTTTGCCTAATCTGTCAAAAGACTTGTCGTGATGGTGACTTCATAAGTCTCCAGGTAAACTATGTCAGTACTGCTGGAAAGATCTTTCTTTCTAACTAAGAAACTTGTTTGCTAATTTAAGTCTACCCTTTCTTATCTTTTGTCTTTTCAGTGACAAGCAGCACAGAACAACTGTTTCACAAACTGTTGAATATAATCCATTATACTGTTTTTCTCACAGCAGCGTGATATCGGTCAGTTTGCAACCCATCACATCCACCACATTTTCTGAAAATACTTCCAACTTAAAAAAAAAATACTTAAATTCATGCTACACAGATGCCTGTCTTACGTCCTGGATCCTGCCATGGTGTCCACTGGAAAGCTGAATACTAAGATGAGACATATGAGGAAAATGGCTGATTGTATGTGCTGAACTCACTTATTTCTGAGACTAATAAGGAGACTGGGACAAATGAGAATAGGTTTTTCCAAAGACACAATTTCTGTGTCAGAAGAAGGACACCAAACGCAAAAGACAATATAGGGTTACTATTTATAGACACTGGCAGCAATTCAGGCTCTTGCAGAATAAGTGTGGTAGTGCCACAAGCCAGCATGGTGCCACTAGTTTTGAATAGTTGAAAACATGATGAATAATCCTTTTTCCCCAGAACCATCAGCAATCAGAGATGATTTAATCTGAATCATATACAGTAGCATAACAGTAAATTATGAATGATGATTGAACTTCAGAAAAATACAATAGTTAATTTGAAAACCACATAGACTAGCGGAGAAGTTCACATATTTCTCCCAACTTGTTACTTACATTCAAGACGTAATACCTATTTGAATACATGATATTTCAGTTTTAAAGTTCAGTATGATAGATGGTCTAACCTGTTGCTAGTTAAGTCACTCTGATGGCTAATTACTCTTTATGTTAAAAATTGGTATCTCATTTCCAGACTGAATCTGGCACGTCAGCATCCTTCCATTACATCCTCTTATGCCTTTTGTCTGCTGGATTAAAGAACTGCCTACTATCAGAAATCTCTTCTTCAGAAAGCAACTATTAAAACCAGATGTGCCGAAGCAGGGAGCTTTAATCAGGACCTGAACGCTCAATGGCCTTTATGAAGCCACACCTACTGTCGAAGCGAGCAGGGTTTCATACGTGTGTGCGTCGAGTCGCAAGAGGAGCAAAACTACACTCAAAAGTTTTATCGCACTGGCTCCCAAAGAAGTGCACAACAAGAACACCACAAATACTTAAGAAACTCTGAATTATCTTTTCCTGCTTATTCTCTATCCCCCTATCTGAATGGCCATGTTATGTCTAAATCAGATTCAAAATTGTCAGCAGAAAAGTTGAGGTAATAAATGCTACTCGCACAGGGAAAAAACACACTTGCCAATAATGTTTCTCAGTACATAGCAAGTGTAGAGCTTTTGTTTGTGTAAGGTATTACACTAAATGGCAATAAAAATTATAAATGGCAAACCCCATTGCATTGCCTCCTGTATTTGAACTGTGAACCTTCCCTATGGAAAAACTGAACAATCCATTAGTATTTCATACCTTTCTGAATAGTATGGAGAGGATGTCACGAAACTACATAAAAGACTAATATATGAAGATTTTCAGGCACAAAATACTGTTTTGCTAGAAGTAAACAATATTTTATCGTAGTAATTTTTATGTTTTCAGATGTACTTGTTTTTCTCACCAGTGTCTGGAGGTACTGGATCCTGGAAGTGCCTCAAAGAGCCAATACACCTTTTGTGTTAAAAAAAAATAAAAATCTTCTCCACTCAATTTCTAAAACAGTGGGATTTTCTACACCACTCATCCCCAGTCAAACTGATACTACAGCATATATGACAACAAAGAGATACAAAGGCATAAGAAGATGTAATAAAATTAGGGATCCAATTCACAGTGGATGTAAATCAGCATAGTTTCACAGAAGGTAATGGAGGTAAGGCTGGTTTACCCTCATAAACAACTTAAATATCACAGATTGTTATGGCTTAAATGGACTACAGTTTAAATTAATAAATGATTTTGCTGAATACAGACAGTTGCTTCAGAAATTAAATTTTGGCTTATATTCAAGTTATATTTGACAATATTAATAGGTGCTACAAAGCCTAATTTGTATAACAAAACCCAGTGGCCTACTCTGTCATCAGCAGCCTTACAGGAACACCTCAGCAGATAAGCAAACTAATCTAGAAATTCTGTATCCCACGGCAGAGTCAAGATCTAAGGCAAGTAAATCCAGCTCTGACAAGAACCAGGCTCAACTTAGGCAAGGGTCAAAAATCCACCAAAAATATTTCATTTACTTGTTTTTGCTCAGCACTTGTTTTTCCACTGCCTGTCTATGATAGCTTGAGAATGGCCAAGGACTATACATTGCTACATCGGGCAAGTATGAACCTCATTATTCTTCACATACATGTCTTTTTTATTTATTTATTTTTACAAGTAATACAACAATAGTTTTTGTAACTGTTACAAAAACACATTCCCAAACACTGCACTGTTATGTAGGTTTTTCTCCCAAGCTTTCTCTGAAACTAAAAGCTCTCAAATTTCCCTTCTCTTGGTCAAATGTTGCCACATTCATTTCACATGCCACTTACACTGAAATTCTTCAGTCCCTTCCCCTTTATCTGCCACTCCCACTACACACAGAGTTTTGCATCCCTCCCTACCTTTTCCCTGCAGCAAGTCTGCAATCAACACCTGATTTGCACAGTGTACTTATCTGACAGGGAAGTGATATAAGTAATCCATTTTCCAATAGATAAATCACATTTCTAAGGTACATAGCCAGGCTGCATTTGATGAAAACAGATCATTTGCATACTAACTTCTCCAAGGTAACACACTTTAACACTTCCTTAAAACTGTAAATAAAATGATAGCCTTAAAAGAAGAGCTTGGGTCTATTATTTGGGTCTTTGTCTATTACTGATTTCTCATAGCTTGCTGGTGAAGATGGTCAACCAAAGCAAAACTTCTGTCATGATCTATTAATAGAGAATAAGGATTAATGAAGGATTATGTCATAATGAGTCTGCCTGCAGAGTTGCTTCAGTTCTTGTCCTTTACTGCCAAAATACAGTTCTCATTTCCAACAAACAAAGTCTATCTGAGAGAAAGCACAGAGCCCCTTTAGAACTGGAAAGTCTTGTGCATAATAATGAATGACTAACTCTTCTTTTGCCAAAGCGCTTCAGCACTTCCAATGTCAGAGGTCAAAGCAGTGATTCAGAGGGGCCTGATCCTTATCTAAGCTTCTGCAACAAAATCAGAATGTGCTGTATCCTTATTAAAGAAATGTTTGTTCCACCATCAATGAAATGAAAGGAAAGCGGTTCAAGGCGGTTTTGCAAACCACAGCAATAAACCACCAGAGTTAACTGGTTTACTACAAATATTTAATCATTCTGTATGTAAAAGATACAGCATTTGTAAAGACGAAATTGATAGTGTACTCAATAACCTTTTTGGATTTGCATGTGTTTGAGAGAGTATTTTATCAAATGGATTGACACTAGTAGTCTTGAAGTTGAAAATGTTAAAAAGAAAAAAAAAATTAAGCAATTCACACTTTCATAGAAACAACTTCAACTCGAGCAACAAAACCAGAATGGGATTTTCCCTTAAATAAATTATTAATATATTTTGCCATATTTACATAAAAAGCTCCCTACCTCTTCTCAATAGATACTGCATAAACAGAATTTATGTACATAATAAAGTTGGCTGTACTATGGACAGCTATTGTTACAATATACACAGCTAGTGGAGTATTTATGTGATAAAGAAGTAATTTTTCCTCTATTAAAGATTTAGCTGCTAAACTCTTAATGGTTGAATTTATCAAAATCTCTGAATGCAAGTCATTTTAAAAAATATTCAAAGCAATGTAGGCTCTTTTTTAATATACAATTGTGATTTAAATAATTGATTAGAAGTCAAGTAATGCTAAGAAAAAATGAGTGAAAAAATCAGACCATTACATTAGCCACTGAAAAGAGAGACCAAATTAAAATTTAATTTGTGCTTGTTAGACTAGTTACAGCAAAACAACAACAAAAAGTAAATGAAGTTATACCTGATCCACATTAAATTTCAAAACTAATGTAACCAGAGAGTATATTAGGAGAGAAAAGCAGAATGCTAATCTCTAAAATTAGAAAATTGATCAACTGGGATATGCATCAGAGAGATTCATCAAAGCCTTGCAACAGCCTATCTCCATTTACTGTTTAGATACAGCTAATCTACATCATTACATTGACCATTCAGCAACTGAAAATCTGCCATGTAGGTCCCGACTTTTCATAGAGGCTTTTAAATATGTATTCGGTAACTACAAAGTACTGAATATATTTTCAGTCTTTTTATACTAAGATTTACAACTAATGACCTTAAGCAATGTCATGCATGTAAAACAAAATTATGAGACCACCCTGGTTGGAGCAGAATTAAGGTATAGAATCATACTTCATTCTCATTCAAATTTAGGAGGATAGAACAAAAAAAAAAACACCCCATAGTAAGATAGCTAAACCTATTTCATAGTTTTACTTTGTAAAACATGCCTCTTCACTTGTATTTTGCTATTACAGGCTCAATATAAGTAGACAATTATCTAAGCTTAATGCCAAGAATGATAATGCATTGAGCACATGCAAAATCCTTGTGCAACATCAACTACAGCCCGCGGGGACAAAACATTTATCAGTTGCTCCTTCGAGCACCGGTGGCTCGAAAATTTGGCTGCCCATGGTGACCTTTAGTGCCATCCCCGTTTGGGGTCCATGCGCAGCCCAGCCCAGCGGAGCCCGGGCAGTGACTCTGCTGGCACGGTGCCGCCGCACGCACCGCGGGCCGCTCTCCGTCCCACCACTTGCCATGAAAGAGGCCCTTTGACCGAACGGCAGCGCTTGGCACAGCGCCCCTTTCACGGCCCAAACGAACCGTCATCTGGGATGTAACAAATTAGTGCAGGCTCGGAATAATAATAAGTACGGACATGAAAACGCCATTGTCTTTACTTGGAAATGAAGTTACTACATTTTAGCTGAGTGACTTTTTCAGTTCGGCACCATAGGCAAAAATAAATCTCATAAAAAGAACGGCCAAGTACAGGAGGGACGAGACACAGCCTTTTGCTGCAGGTTCAGGAGTAAAAGAGCTGCTTCTCGTACTGCCTGAAGAATATACTGCAAAATAAAATTTGGAATTACAACTTGTTACTCTGAGAAAGAATTCCTGGAGGGTTTTGCTGCTCGATCTACAACTGATAGAGATTTTTTTGGCCTGCAAAGTACAGAAATTAGCGCTTAAGTAAGCTCTATTAACATCGCAATGAAATATTTTACAAAATACATTGAAAACATTAAATACAGAGTAATGGAAGTACTGGACTCAAGTTAAACAGAAGTATGACTATGTATTTTCCAAAAATGAAACAAACTTAGGTAATGTGAAATTTATCTTTAACTACAAATATTTCTAAAGCATTGAACATCTGCCATTTTATCTGTGGTTGTAATAAATTTATATTAAATTTTTTACATTATTATTAAAAATGCATTTTTTCCTCAAGCTCTGCACATTTCTTTGCCCATCAGATCTTATAAGAACAGTATCACAGAACACATTTTATAATGTAATTTTAAACTGCTGATAAAAGTAAATTCACATCATTGTTCTCAGAAGAGACGTCCTAGGCCAAGTTTTCTGAAAAGTGCAGATAATTAAAACTTTCCTGTATCATAGACCAATACAGTAACAGCTTTCTTGCCAAACTCTGATATGAAACATTAATAGGGATTTGAATAACAAGTGCATCCCTTATTGTGTAACTCCTTAGCAGCAGATAAGACTAAATTAGTGTGAAGTGCTGACAAGTATGAAAGATTAAAACAAATATTTCTGGTAAATACGCTAAATTTATATTCATTTTTGCCACATTCAGTGTGTGACGCAAAAAATCCAATACATATAACATATATTTAAAAATACTGAGTTTGAGACAGCTTAAATAATTCAAGGTATTTTATGTAAAAAATGTAATAATTTTACTAAACTTTCTGGTTCAACTGAGTCCAAGAATATCTCATTATAAATGGAGACAGTCCTGAAAAAGCAATCAAGCATGACTAAAAAGATCACTCTTTTACACAAAAAAATAGCCTTCTTATTTTACCCTTTGTTGGAAAGACATTTGGCCAGCCACAGGGGAAATACATAATCTACTTTTATATTCAAATAATATATTTCAAAATTCTATGCATACAAGGACCTTAAAACAATTCTGGGTGGAATATATAAGACACTGGTTTCTGTGATCCTAATAACTGAATTGCTGACATGGGCTGACAATTACTTGAGGGGCTTTGTTTGTTTGTTTCTGGTACTTTAAATCATGTGCACGAGTATTGTGTCCATTAGTTATTTCTAACATCACTTTGAAGGAAAATACCAATGGAGAGATACTGAAATAAAATATACAGTGAGATCTTGGCTAGAAAAAAATAGAAGTATAAGTAGTATGCACATTTTCATGGGGATGATGATTATTACAGCTACCTTAATTCTGAGCAAAGCAGCATTCCACCACAAATGGCACACAAGAGAAGTACATCTTTGTGTCTAAAATATACAAACCTCATTGTTAGCGCACCCTCTTATTTTTCACGTTCCTACAACATATTCAAATAAAGAATACTGATAGTGACTTGCTTTCAGAGTCTGAAGGACTAATGAAACAACACCTTAATTTTTAAGGACACTAATGTGCCAGTGCTTCTGGAGGAAAATTGCTTTTTGAGGTGATACTGCCAGGGTAAGAGTCAGGGAAGAGATGCAGCTGATGTTTTACACTTTAAACAAGACGACTGCTATTCAGTTTCTTGGTACCCAGGATTATGAAGATCAGGGTACCATACACCCCAGAAGAGGAAAGGCGTAGAGTTTTTTATAGTTCCCTTCTAAGTACTGTGGCACTCGGTGTTGGTTTCCAACAAACAAGCAGTCCGCACACAACTCTTTGTAACTGCGGGAGGTTCCGGCTCCTAAAGCTCCCAAATACAAACTGAAGCAGAGACTTAAATTGATGGCATCACCATTTCAGCCCTGAATTTTATCACTCATGAAGAGTTAAAGTTTTCTCATACTAGCTGGATGTGTCCCCCACGAACACCTTTGCTGAGCAACAGCGATGTTACATCAGGGCAGAGGAGCGAGGAGTGGAATGTCAGTGTGACTTGCACATTCAAGCTTCCTCTGGCCCTTTCAGCTCGTACAGCGGAGCAGGATGAATATTTGTGCTAACTACAAATTTCAGCACAAAGAGTCCAATTCAGAGGGAAAAAAACCCCTCATCCCATTTATGGCAACTGCACACTTTACAAAATACAATTATAAAAGGTTTATTCATTCATGGGGAAGAGCCTCTACAACTGTTGTGCAGCAACCTGCCCCTTGCAGGGTTTGATGAGCCTCATCCAGAGCCCACGGAGGGCAAGGAAGAAACTTGGATCAACTGGAGCTCTTGGGCTCATCTCCCTCACAAATGTTTCACAGTTAAAAATCAAGAACTGCGTGGCCAAGTTGGCGATGTAGGTTGTAGAGAAAAACTGCTACTGAGGTTTGAACACCTGAGCTAAAGACGGATATGAGAGTATTGTCTGAATTTACAGGTCAGCATGCAGCTGACTGGAAATGATTCTTGGACATTCTGCAATTAGGCAGTAGTTTTAAAATAGCACCTACTGGCTTATGAAGACAACTGTGTGTGGATCATACACATATCTATTGGTTATTCTTTCTCTACTCATGTGTCTGAGAAGCCCTAAAAATGTCTCACACACACTCCTAAAACAGCAAACTGATATAGCTGTGCTTCCACGGCAGTTAATAACACAAGCACCTAATTAATTATGTACTTATGTGTGCAACCAGCTATTCATGAAAATTACACAAACAGCTGAGCACATACTTAGTGCACACAAATACTTAATTGCCCAATGTGCTGAAAGTCTTACCCAAAGTAAAAAAATGTCATATCTAACTATTGTTTTGAGTTTATAGACCCTCAAGACTTAAAGACCCAATTAGACCTCTCACATGCGAATGACATGCCTATAAGTTATATTCACGACAACCTAACTCTTAAATTATTCCAGATACACAATATTAATTAAGCAAGTTTATAAAATCCAGAAAAACTGATTTTTATTATAATTAAAGAAAACTATTCTGACAATCATGTCTTAAGTGGTATTTGAAGACTAAAGATGCATAAAAGGCAAAAAGATGCGAGGGAAAGGAAAATGCATTTCTCCCATTACATGACAATGTGTCTTGTCTCTTTCTCCTCACCACTACTTCCCCCATACATTAGAGGTGAAATAAAAGGTGCTGTATGAAACCCTGCATAAATTTTCTCCAACTATGCCATGAACTTCCCAAAGGGTGAAAGGGAATGGCCACTCGTTGTGCCCCCTCCTGGCTGCAACTCCAGCCAAGGGCGAAGGCACAAACATTGCCTGCCTGCTCTTTGCTGAGCCGTCATCGTTTGAAATGCCCTCATAATACCAGGTCACCACAGTATTTTCAAGCCAAATACAAGGATCTTCAAGGTTTCAAAGGAAATGTATTAAAATAAGGACAAGTCAATTTTTTCACTGAAAGGTCTACAAAAGTTTAAAAAATTTAAGAGGACACGGTTTTGTCTTGAATCATATTGCTAGTTAGATTCAATGCCAGATATATTGTTAAGAATGTCCCAACTTTGCCTCCTACCTATGAAAGAAAATAAAAAGGGGGGAAAAAAAGGCTTCCATTATTATTAATAAAACCAGGGTTTGGAAGCATGAACTAATGTGGACTTCTAGGTCCCTAGGTGGTAGTATAATTCTAATATAATATGTAATTTGAGGGCAATGGCTTAAGGCCAGCTAGAATTACATTGTATTTTTTGTAGTGATTGTAGCCTTGCTGTTTGAGATATCATAGCTGCATATGAATGCCACCTTTATATGCATAGCCTGTGTTTCAGTAATCTAAATCAAAGACAGATTATTTTATGACCACTTTGGTCATAAATATATTATCTCTTATCATGCTGATAACGAGAACTTGAAACTTCACCAGAAAATCAGAAACAAGGTAGGTGTTCCCTTAGTACTGGGAAGTGAATACCCAATATCCACAATTTGATACAGATGAAAGCCAAAAGATTAAAGAAGAGAGTGTAAATTAGAATCACAAGAGGTTGTGAAAAGGAAGAGTTATAAGACACCTTGATATGAGATTTTGGAATTGATATCTTCTTTTTTTACTGAGATCCACAAAAGAAGAACTTGCTCAACCAGTGTTATCCAAAGAACCCCAGTTCAGCTCAGTGTCTTGGAGCCAAATAATTTAATTTGCAACTCTAATTTTAAGATTTATCTTAGCACTAGTCTTGATTTAAAGGTAGAAAAATCTTGCTAACTTTGCTTTTAACAGTAATGTATACATGCAGAACTTCAAATTTGACATCAGATGCAATTGCTAGATCTGAGCACTCTCTGCAAGGGTAGTATTAAAAAACTTTTAATTTTGAACCTTCATGAAGATGAATATTTGTCTTCTCATCACCTCAAAAAATACCAGGGAAACAAGTAGTAGCACTCCACTGAAAGAGAAAAACCCCAATTTTTTCACACAAAAGGAGAGCCTGCCTCAGTTCTAGCTACTCCAAACATATCCAAATCTACATCTTTATTTACAAAGTATCAGAAAAAAAAAATCCTTCTTACAGAAAAAATAATCTAAAACTGCTTGAGTAATGCATTCACAGCAAAAATGTAATTTCTGTAATGTTTGTAACTTGGCATATTGAAGGACAGCCACTATCTCTCACAGGTCTTGAAGATCCATGATTCTGGAACCAGATATACAAATCAGTTGATCAAGACCCAGTTTTTTTCTACAGCACGACAAGAAATAAGAGTGTAGAGGATACAGTTACTTTGCTTCAGAGTAAGACATTTTAAGTTTTACGACTAATAATATTTCTAATGCTTTATGACAAAACAATTTATTTTGCCAACTTGAACTGAAAAACTTCCCCTTCACACAGTGACCCCTCAGGGCTCAACATCTTTTCATATGCTCACGTTACTTTAGACAAGGAACAGCAGTGAACACATCCTTTTGACAGAAACCCTACCCCACCTGCTAAGTCACAGCGACTCAAACCCATTGATTTGTCTCCACTCAAAGATGGGGGGCTACCTTTTGTGATGGACCAAGGTGAGGATCATCCTCTGCTCCAGCAGCCCAGGTGCTAGAGGTGATCTGTCAATGTTCAGTCTGCTATTGGGATGCCTCAGCAGGTGGAAAACTCTGGTGCTGCAGCAGCAGAGGGAGATCAGCCACCCAGCAGGGACCTTTCCTCCAAGGAGCCACTTGGGAGTGTGACTCCCTGCATGTACCTGCACACCTCAGCTGAGCACGGCAAGGAGACCCAACGCATCCAACACGTGGCACTGCCCAGTACATGGCAGGGGACACCCCTGTGAGAGGGTCAGACACCCAGATGGGACCTGTCACATCATTCACGTGTGAACTCCCATGTACTGAGACAGGCAAAAGTTGAGGTGTTTCATGCAAAATTGAGATCTGAGAGTTTATTTCTCTTCAATGATTAAAACTTACATCAGGCAGCTAAGACATATTAGAGATAACTTCTCAAAAAGAGTTTGAATAAAAATGAAATTAAGAGATGAGTTTCAAGAAAACTAAGTACATGAGATAGGGAAAGGCACACTTCAAACTCAGCACCACTTTCCACTGATACAATGCTATATGTGTGTGTTTACAGAAAAGTTTTATCTGAGCAATTCTTGACTAATCTGGTATCAGTGTTTTGTTTTTCTTATAATATTTATTTTAGTATCAGTAATGCTGGACAGAATGGAAATAAAGATGACTCATATAAAGCCTTAACCATGCACCCACTTGTGTCTTTACAGGCACATCCTTCCCTCCATGCCCAGTTTCCGCAGACTCGGAGACTTGGATTTAACTTTCCACAGTCAATTCTTCCTTCTGTTGCCCCAAAGGCTCACTGACTTCTGAGTGGTGATCCTTGCTGTCCCCTCCTGTAATCTTTGATATCTCCTACTCCCTGAGCAGGGCACAAGGGAAAATGCTGCCCTCCCTCCCATCAGACTCACTTCACACCACTCTCTGAAGGCACAAAAAATTATGAGAAGCAAAACTTTCAACATTCACTGTCACCTTTGCACTTAACTCAAGAGAAAAAGTCATCTGCTAAAAAAAATTTAAATCTACCAAATGTTAAAAAATTGCATTTTTCCACATTTTGATTTTCCATCTTAATTAAAAAAAAAACAAACCCAAACAACAAAAATCGAACAAACAGTATAGCTATATTTAACTCTGAAAAAGCATTAAAAATCCAAGATGATACGCAATTTTTGTTACAACCACTTGGCAAAAAATAACTTTTTTGCTCTGCTCACCAATAAAGGTATGAAAAGAAAAGGAAATTGCAAAAAACACACCAAAACCACACAAGCAGTATTTTCCCTTCAATCTATTAACTGAAGATGCAATTCTAAACCAAAATCAGACACTTAACTATTGGAAAGCAACACCCACAAATATTTCGGCTGGCATTAAAAAGAAATTAAAACCAACAGAGCTTATGGGGGCAAGCAATGACCTGTGTTCAATAAGTCTAAATTTTAAAAAAGGATTTTCAAAAAGAGCAAATATCAGCACTTCCTCCTCATTTCACAGTGCTCATTCCCACTGAAGGCTAAGGAAACTGGGGCCTGGATTCACTGATTTACCCAACGTGCTCCCCCCAGGCACTCCTGGGCAGAGCTGAGTGACCCCTGCTTGGTGTCCCCATTGCTGGCCCCGTGTGACAGCACTTCAGCCCCTTCCCTCCCCAGTACCCCACAGTTCAGAGCAGCCCCCGGATGACTCATTTTCCACAGTCCTAACAAAAAACCCAAAAAGCACAACCCAAACATTGCTGTTAAATCTCACATTTGTAGCAGGAAAACATCAGAAGGAAGACCCCAATCTTCTCCTTGAGTTGCTTTCGTGTATGAAATAGTTCAAAGGGGTTAAATATCATGCCACTGACACCAACTTTATGTCATATTAATTCCCCCCTCAAATTTAAGATCACTCTCCAGCGCCAACCCATTGCATAGGGTTAGAGAAGGTCTAAGCATCTGCTTATCATCCTGCACATCCCTTCAAGTTAAATGACCCTGCAATAGAATTCGTCTTTTGTATTTTACAGTAAGTTGTTTGGGCATTATCAGCATTTTGCCTATTTTGTAAATATAAAGACAAATGCCCACAAAAATAGCATCTGCTCATATGTACTGACACAATGTCTGATGTGTTTCCACTGCAGAGCAGAAGAGAATTGATTTTCAAAAACCTTATTTATGCTGCTGAGTGGTCAGTGAGACTTCAGGCCAATGTAGACATATTTGCAAAACAAAACATATTCACAAAGGGAAATGCTTTTTGTTATCACTACCCTCAAGTTTCCATAAGAAAAATCTGTGGACAGATACTCTCCAGTGTAAATACATTGTTATTAGCTTTTGCTTGTGGACAGTGCTGAAAAAATTAACCTGTAGAGGACAGTTTCTTCCCTTTTTTAGGGTACACAATCACACACAGAGTAGCTTAACTGTCTCCTCCTCCACTAGGTGGATATGGAGCCACGTTTCCAATAAAAAAACCTACGAAAAATGTTAACAGCACTTTTCTGGGTTTGTAACTGCAGTAATATTGCAATAAATTGACTTTGAGTGTGATTATTTTTCTTTAAGAAAAACCAAACTCACTCACTGTGTTGCCTGTGCTGACTCATCTCCAGTTGACTTGGCATATTCTCCATATCAGCTACAGACCTTTTTAAAAAATAAACAAGACAAAAATTAATGGGTGATCTTCTAGCCAGCGACTGGTTACATACACTGCTTTCTAGCAAGAATACCTTGTACTTATTTCATGTCTTTCATAGAAAGACCTCAAAGCAACAGATTACAATTACACTTCATCCTTCCTAAGGAGCAGAGAAATTGGAGCAGCAGATGCTCTGCAACCTTGAGGGGGGGGGGGAAATAAATCTATTTTCAGGTTACTTACAGAAAGCAGGGATAAAAACAAGGTTTGACCCTCTCTTCCCTTTTCTAACAGTAGTGCTACAGAGCCTTCTGATGAAGGAAGAAGGCATGTTCACATTTCTCACAAATTTCGGATTTCTTCAGATGTTGGTGTTAGTTGGGAAAATCTTATTTCTTAACCCTTACATTATGGATAATTAATTCCTCTTTTCCTCCTCCCTAATTTTCCATCAGCACCACCCATTTAGCAACAGATAATTCTGTGTCTTTCTTCTTTTGACTACCTTTGCTGCAAGGCTGAAGAGAATGAGTGAGGGGAGGAGGAAAGTTGAGACTCGGGAATGAAAGGGAGGGTTTGCATGGGGGGAGAAAGAGATGAAGAACAAGCAGAGGTCAAAGCAAAGAAGAATGAAAAGAGGAGGAAAAAAGAATAAGAAAGCAAGAGAAACAGAAGAGCCTTACAAACTTCTGAGAGACTTGGAAATGTTCTGGAGAGGTGCCTTTTATGTCTCTCAATCTTTCTGCTGTACATCACACCACATACCCTTCACACCACCTACCCCCAGCAGGCTGAAGGGGCTTCAGGATGGGAGCATTTTGCCCCTGGGACAGTAATAAAAACCCCTGTACAGGACCTAGCATAGAGCTCCAGTCACAATTTCAGGTCAAACATGTTATATTTATGTTCCTGTATCATTACAAACATTTAGTGAAAATATGAGCAGGACATCGTGAGTGCTCTGGGTGAAGAGAACGAGTGATATTTGTCAGAGAGCATCGGCCACGACCTCTGTTCATTTTCAACTCCTCTGTGGAGACTTTCAGTCCCAGATACAGCCTGGACCATTCTTCTCTGGAAGAACTTTCTAGGGGCGCCCTCCAAAGATTATTTTTTTTAAAAAAATTAAGATCAAATGAGATAAAGGACCAAGCATCCTTTTACAGAATGAAAAAATTGTCTTGCTGATAAAAGCTACTAAGAAATTAGAGGAAGAAGGGGGTGGATTTGTGCTCAGAGCAAACACAAGGATTAAACAATTTAATTTATATTCTTGGGTTTGCCACTCCCTGACTGAAGCATCAAGGAAAATATTGCAAGAGTGTCAAGCAATTTTCTGTCCTATTTATGCAAATTGACAAAAATCTCATCCAGTCAACAGCACTACAGTTTATTCTAATTAAAAAAATCTAATCTTTAGTGCCTGATTTGTTGGCCATCTTGTGAAGTTGAACATCTCTGAATATCAGGCAATGAATATCCCTTATCAGCCTTGCAAGATCAATGGACATTAAAAAGCCCTTTGTTATTGCACTCGGATAAAAGTGGAGATAACAGTAGATGGTGTGAATCAAGGACTGTATGTTCATGAAATACATGTAGTACTGATGCCTTCATTCCTGACAGCTTGAGCTACGTGTGCTGTGCTCTGATCCAGTACAGCCATTCTTCTGCCAGCTTTATCCTTTAGACATTTGCCTAAAAAAATCCCTCTGGACAGAGACTATTTCTATAACACTGGATTGATCATTCCCTTCTGGTTTTAAAGTGACATACAGAAACAGTAGGTTTGGAACTCTTCCTCAAAGAGGTTCAAAAATGTGTGTTAGTGACACACATTTTTATTTTGTACATGCTCTGCACCGGTCTCATTGTAAAACACTGCCATATATGTTGAAGGCTATTTAGGACTGATTTTTGACATGCCAAGTTCTAAGCCTCTGGAGAACAGAACCAGGCTTCCAGGTGGAAATGCTCATAGACTGCACCTTCTGTGGATCAGCATGGAAACTGCGTGAAACTCAAACTGAGCAGCAACCCCTACATGGATATAGTTCTGTTTTAAGAAGGAAATTTAAAAGCCCTTCACATTTAGATGGGCCATATCCCATTCAACCCCAACCATTGTGTGATTCTGTTCAAAGGTCAGAATGTAATGTTTTGGGTAACCTGTACAATCAGCAGACACATATAGATTAAAATGTTTATGTTACTGAAGAGGGGAGATGATTCTCCTGTTCAGTTTTACATAATGGTCCATCCAGCATCAGCCCCAAGTGCTGACTATGAGTTCCTTTGTGGCTGTTCAGTTTTGCATGTTCAGTGTGAAGTATTTCTTGCCAACAAAAAGCAGTGTATCCTTGAGCTACCAAGGAAATTTATACCCCCTGGCATGATCCTGGGCCTTTTTGTCTTTTGATCCCTGAACACTCCAACCTTTTGTTTCAACATCTTTGATGAAACTGCTGTTTCCACTACTCTCTCTTTCCAGCTGCTAGGAACCAGCAGCAAGCAGACAATCTCCTCACCCTCTGTGACCAGGAGGAATAAAGACAGGTTTAAAATTCCTGGTCAGTCTGCCTTGCCTCAGCTCAGCAGATACCATTACCCGGACAGCTCCCTCCCTGCAAGACTCAACACACACAATAATTAGGTTTTGAGTATCAGACCTGACCTTCTACTGTCTCATTCAAAGTACATTGTAAACCAAATAACAAAATTACAAAATAAATATAATGAAGCTAAAGGAATGCCTGACCATTTTATTTTGCTCCAAAACACTTCTGAGTCTAAATCTATGCTTGAACAATCAAAAGACTTACTTTTAAAAGCAAGTCAACAAATAGCTTTCTTTGACTGTTTCAGATACAAAGTTAGCAGTAAAAAAATAAATAAAATCACAGCACTTAAAACAGAAGTCAGAGGGTTTTTTTTTCTTGGGAGAGGGGAATTAAACTATTAAAGGACACCTTGTTAAGTAATTATATAGCAACATCACTGTGCAATTAAATAGCCATCAGTCCCCGCAGCTGAGAAATTTCAGGTAATTATTCAAAGATAATTTAATAGGAGAATTACTGTATTCAAGAAAGCATTAGCTAGTAATCTACCTCAATTAAAGCAGCCAATTAATTTCAGCACCTTGATAATAGTTGGCTTTTGCAAAACTATGCTCCCCTACACACACACAAATCCTAAATTTCAAAACAACGAAACAAAAAGTGAATTTGGTGCATTTTTGCTTCCACAGATGACAATCCCCTCCCAGAGAATGTAGAACGCTGTCATACACTATGTTATCAGTGTGTATGACTCCTACTGGCTCAGCGCTCAACTTCAGTTTAGCTGTGACTGCGTATGCACCCATAGGTTTGTAAGATGAGTTAAACAACGAGGGGTATGGAGGAAATCTGCCTAAAAGGCATAAATATTTGTCTGTTCATACCAAAACAGAACACAAAAAGCCACATAATAACTGAAAATGCATCTCACTGTGATGAAACGTCTTCAGGGAATTATGGGACTCTCAGTTGTGTTACTGTACACACACTGGAGACAGAAGTCATTAATCACACACAGATGCAAACAGCATTCGTGGCAACAGATTTTGTGCAGAAACAAAAACCTGCATATGCCACATAGCACTCAGTTACACAGCAAAATATTTATTCAAGGTTGGCACACACCAACTGTTCTATGACACAATGGTGAATAGCAACAATTTTATGTTCTGCAACTTCATACTTGTGAGTTTGGATTCCCTGAACAGAGACATCAGCAAAAATACTGGACACAAGGAGGACACATGGATGAGTTTCAGGAAGACACAAAAGGTAATTTTGGCATCTACCACTTGTTCATATTCAGTGGCTGCTGAGGTCATAGATTCCTCACATGTTTTTAAAAATCAAAATATGTAACTATTGAGAAATAATTCCTTTTAAAAAAATCCTGTCATGTAGATGTTCAGTGATTTAATGACCATTTTCTGCCTCAACCAGAGCTGTATTATGTTTTCTTTCATTCTCTCTTTGTCTTTAAATAGAAAATAAATTATGGTAGTAAATAAAAGAGCAACTATGTGATTCAGATTTTTACATATTCCTCACATATCCTGGGGGTTCTCTTCCCTCCCCCTAAAACCATGGCAGTATGTTGATGGTAGATGGAATTATTGTCCTTTTATCTAAGCCTTAATAATATGCATAAATAAACACGAACACCAATTCTGCCAAGCCTGAATTCTGATTCATTTAAGAAAAATACAGAATGTATAGATGTTGGGTAAACTTATCCACTCTCTTTCACAGAAGAGAACAAAATCTAGCTGTAAAACTCTTCAAACTCCACATGTGGAATAATCTGAATGTCTCAGAGCTGTTGGTCAATGACAGAAACCTGTGACAAACGTGTACAGTGGAGCTCTTGTTGAGATCAGTCCACATAGTCCTTTGAACTGTTCCTTGTTAAATAGCTGAGACTCACAGAAAATCTTGGGTAACTTGTGCCCCTGCCCTGGGTCTTTGCTTTGCTCCAGTGTTTGTTTCCACATGTTTTCAGTGTTTCCCTTATTGACTCATCACTGGTGAGTTTCCATTTAATTCAAGAGTACTCAGTATTACCGGACCCATTAGCACTGTCCCAGAATTTAGAGAGGTAATCCATATGTCTTTGCCCATTGTGCAACCATTTTTAGCCCATCTTAAATCCTAATATTTGTCTATGGACAATCATTGCAAAAAAATTAACAGAGTTAAACTTCAAATGGTACCAAAATGTCTTCAAACTCATGGCAGATTTGATCATGTTTAATACATCCCTAAACTTTTACTTGTAATAATCAGATTTCAGCATGTGTGGTTTTTTGTGGTTTTTTTTGATCATCTCAGAGTATCCCTTCTGCTTAAGGCAATAGAGAAAGGAAAAAAAAAATCCCACCACCAAAAACCAAACCACAAACAGATCCATTATATCTCTCTCCATCTCAAAATCCGTGTATCCTTCTCCACACTGATATTCAACAAGTACTTCAGAACATATCTGTCCTAAATCACATTGATTAAAATGGGATTAATCACATATCTAAAGCCAGACTCACCCTTAAGTATCTTGCCTCATAAGAAAACAACGATAGGTATTTCACTGACCAGTGGTTTTCTCACCTCCTCGTCTAGTGACAGATAGAAGAGCCTGTATTAGGCAGCATTGGTGCAGCCTCTTAAGCCTTTGCAGGTGGTTGTGATCCCTGTGATGGAAAAATCTAATTTTTCTTCACTGTTGTTGAGAGGGATGAGAAAGAATATAGCACCACAGAGATTAGGCAAGAGCCCTAAAAGGCTCCCGGTGCAGTTTTTAGCAGTGATGAGCAGCACAGCAGGTAACCAGGGGCTCCTGCTCCCCTTTTCTTCTCTTATACAACATACAAGGATATTTCATACCAAGCTGAACAAATAAACACAAAAACTACTATATATTGATAGGATTAGAATCAGAAGCTGCATTGTAAATTGTACAAGCAGAATAAGTAATTGACAATATTTACCATTGAGAGCTACAATTCTCTTGGCATCCATAGTCAAATTATATGTGTATTAATACCCCAATCCCAAATTTACTCTCTGAACAATATAATCCAAGTGATTAGAGAAAGTAGAGATTCATCCAAAATAAGATACCACAAGATACCTAAAGGATTTAATTTGCTCCATCACAGTGCCACTTGCTGTTCTAATTATCATTTCATCTGGAGTTACCTGTAATTTTCTTTTAGTGCCAAAAAAATTGTACATTTTGTTTTCTTAACATTTAATAGGAGTCTGCTATTAATCAGTCATTTTCCAACATTTAGAAAATTGTTCTAGGGATTTAGTATGCATTTTATTAATAGACCATCCATAGCAGCATTATCTGCATAAAAGTCAGTAATTGATTAATAAAATATTAAATAATTTTAGTGTTAACAGGGGCCCCCTGAGAAGCTTCATCATCATCAGTCAACAGGCCAAATTCACAGACTCAATTAAGCACTCTGACAAATTGGAATCACTGAGACTCTTCTTTAGGACTGCATATTATTTTACTATCTGTTTTGCATGAGGAAAGAGGGACAAATAAGCTGAACCAAACATACACCGAGGCCTCGAAGTGTCTGTTAAGCAAATTTGGTTTAACCAGGATTCAACACCTGGCATCAATTTTCTGCACCCACTTTCAGAAGGCAAGCAAAGCACCACCTTCCCCTTAATAGGGCAAGGAAGCAAAGATGGGAATTCAAATCAAATTAGAGAACAGCAGTATCCCCCATCACTCTGGTTTTCCAGCAGAAAACAACTCAGAGCTACAAGCTCAGAGGTTGAGATGCACCCTCTAAAACGTCCCGCCTTTGCCTAAAAACTCCCACAGGAAGATTTCTCCTCTGTTAAAGCTGGTGGCTGGAGAGATGGATGGACAGACGGATGGAGGGGGCTGCAAGTGGTTCACAAAAGCACAGCACATTCTTCATCACAGGGCAGCATGTCCTGGGTCCTTCTGCACCAGTGACACGTTCAGCAGCAAGGACTTCACAGAGAGCCCTTTCCAAGCCACGATGATCCCTTCACATGCAAACCACCAACAATCTACCATTTCACACCACCAACAAGCAAAACCCCACATGATGGATTTATATTGCAGTCAAGAGTCACAGTTTGCCACAAGTGAACTGACAGAGATCAACCACAGGACAAAGACCCCAGCAGACAAAGGACAACATCTTTGATGCAAAAGGAAGGAGGATGGGCTTTAAAAACACAGAAGCTCTTTGGGAGGAATTGGATCTGATGCACCTTCTCTGCTTATCCAACTTTGAGGGTAACCAGGGAGCTCAGGTGCCCTATGTAAAAACAGGACAGATCTGCAGTGTTGTTTCCTCCAAAATCCTTCAGCAGTTCTCCCACTTGAGATCTCCCCCCTTTCTAACAGAAAGGAGTATTCCCCACATCAGTGCTTAGGGACATGAAAACCCCCACCAACAAACATACAGAGAGCATAAAGAAAACAGCAAAACAGCAAAAAGCAATTGTACAGTGAGCACAATGTACAGGGCAGTGTGGAAGCACAGAAAATTGAAAATTACTTGCAGAAATTATTCACAGAATTGTTTCAAAAGATTTAAGAAACTCATGCTTGCAATGAAAGGTGCATAAGAAGGGTGATAGTTAATGAAGAAACCAGCAACTATAAAGCACTGTCATCTTTACTGGACAAGTTTAAAATAGCTCTTAAACATTTTCAAAACTGTAATTGGAAGAGTAAAGTATGTTTATGATTAGAAAAAAGACTTCTATGACATGTCAATGAGGGGAATAGAGAAAAACAATAATGGTAATAGTCCATACAGAAAGGTATTGTCTCAAATTGTAAACCTTCCTGGCAGCAGTCACCTGTGTGTGACCATGAACCCTTCTGCCCTGAGCACCTCTGATCCCCCCCTTCAGAAAAAAAATAAAATCTACACTTTCTTTTCAGAAATTAGGATGTTGTGATTAAATTTCCACAGCAGCTGGGGGATGCAGGCAGGCAACCCACCATCAGTAAGGTTGTGACTGACAGTCCCTACTCACTCCACAGGAGACAGTGACACCTAATGCAGCTCCCAAAACCTGAGTCCTGCAGAGGGAAATTATACATTTTTAAAGACCTTACCTGAGTACTGATTCATCTCATAATGATGGAAGGATTTTATTGCAACAGTGGTTGTGAATTAAAGCACTGCTGAAGACAAACCAAACATCTCTGACTCCCTACTGTCAGTCAGGCACACCAAAATGAGCAGCATAAACACCCTCATTATAGGAAACAAATTTTTGTTTATTTATGTTATTTTTCTATATTTGTGCTATAATAGTTACTGTCACCATGAAAACTTAGTCATACAATAAGAAAATCAAATCCATTACATTCAGTAACCGTAGAATCATAAAATGAGTAAAATTCAACTTAAAACAATGACTCTAAGAAAAACTATTTTCTCTTAAGATTAGTTGACAATCATCTTAATCTCTTATCAAATAACATGTTATGGTGAAGCAGAAATGAGACATCATCCATTTTATAAGGTATTGTCTCTGTGGATCTTGGACTGCTGTTTTTAAGAAACATCGAACAGAAATGAACAACAGAAAATGCTTTGCCAAGTTATCAAAAACACTTACATTAAAAAGCCCTATAAAATCTAATCCTGACATCAGTAGGTTACAACTTTGCATGTCCCCAGGGCACTAAAATAATACTCTTTAGAACAGCAGGTGGACTATTTTAGACTTCAGCTTTCTAGTTCTAACAAGGCTTTTTAAATTTTTTTTGCCCCCCTAGGAATTAAGGATGCTAATCACAATCTCCAAATGTGGATTGCTGGGTTGTAAAAATATTAGACCACAAACTGACAAGGCAGCAACGTATTAATGGGGCTGTGAAGGGGTCCTAAATAGGAGAAAAACCTCAAGATTCCAGGCTTGCCGTCACAAAGGTCAACATAATTGGCCACATACAGTAAAATCAAGCCCCATGTCTCCCCCTAGCCAAGGCAACTGCTGAGGGAGCCCTGTCCTCCTACTGGGATAACTGAAGTCTAAAGTAGGAGATGCAGGAGGTTTGGAAATTTTAAATATAGAAATGTAAGGAACCCTAACAATGTCAGCAAAATTTATCCTTAAAAATACCTTGTGATGATTTAATGCATTTTGGCCTTAATTTGAAAGTATGAATTATTCCAAATGTTTGATGATATTTTCAGTACTGATGTTTAAAAATTTTAATGCATTACTGAGTAAAATATTTAATAATATCACTACGCATTTCAGTAAATACTTATTTTCCCCTTTAAATATATTCCTCCATATTAATAATAGAGAGATGAAATGCATTTAAATAATCCTTATCCTCTTATCAGACATTAGCTCCATGTGCTGCATATGCTGTGGCTAACTTCTTCCACACAGAAGAAACTCTGATCACACCCGGATCTCAGCCTAAAATTAGCCCAGTAAAATTTAAGATATTTTGACATCCTACTCTTACTCAGGATCTTCACAAGAGAAATCAGCTTTATTTTGATGAAAAGATCATTTGTGGCAACAACATAATATTGTAACCTGTAATTCCAAGAAAATAGACTTCATGATCCAGTGATTGTTACAATTCTGTACTGCTTAAGTTCTTAATTATTCTTTCTGATATAGCCAGCCATATACATTAATAAAAAAACAGGTGTTAATTAAAAAAAAACCCTCACCATTTACAGATTTATGTATATATAAAACCAAAGTCAAACACCTGAGTAGCAAAAAGAAAAATATAGTAAAAGAACACCTTTCCAGTCACACCAATTTCAGGAAAACCAAAATTTCACTTAATAAACTTTCTAGTGCATTCCAGGGAATATAAAACAAAACAGGTAGAAAGAAAGAGAAAAAGCAAAAGTCTGAAAATTAAGAGAGGAGGGGAAAAAATGGATGAGACTACAAGGGATCTAATTTTTTCTGAGCATTTTCATTAGATGGCTAAAAACTCATCCAAATGAAAAATATACACGCAAATTACAGCAAACACCACACAGATGAAAGCACTGAAACCTGCCATAAATTGTTTGCAAAGCTAAAAGCTTACAACCCAAATAACACTATTTTACTTAAGTAGCACTTTGAATTGCAGAAACTACAATGAGTAGCAGTCCCTCAAATGTGTGATGATTGAGGTTTACGTATAGGTAATATATACAAACTGGCAAAGAGCAAATAATGCCATTCTGGCTTAAACTGTCTTCAAACTGAGCACTGAATCTATTTCTGATGAAACCATCTGCTGTCAAAATATTAAGAAAATTATGTAAGAGTTATGACATAGTTTTTAAACTACATAGAAATCTTCACCAATACGCGTATTTTTACAGTGCTGGCAATACTATCATTGTACATGAATTGTGAGCACATCGTAGCCAAAAACATGGCTGTGATATGAACTTTTGGGTTAACTGCTTCAGTGGAGGTAAAAAAGTCAGGAAAACACTATACAGCCTCTGGAGGAGGCATTTTCTGATCATCTTCTGTGATAAAATGAATTCTTGAGGAATGGATTGGCCAATTAGAAAGTTTGCTAGGGCAAAATGAACCAGAATTTTAAGTTAGGGTATTTATATACATATACATATATACATTCTCTTTATACACATTTGTATATACCCATCCTAATACAGAAGTTCCTATTTTCCACAAAAATACAATAATCAGCCTTCTGGGAACCACTGTCAACTAACCGAGTCCAGAGCTGCATGACTATATTGTACAATATCCCCAGCCAGCCAGTTGTATTACTGAATGAAACAAAAGCTTGTACTCTGCATAAATTAAATGACAGCTCACTGCCTAATACACAACTGCAAACTAATAAAGAGATTAATTTCAATTATAAATTAATACGCTCAGGGTGATTTCAGACCTCACTTGTTTGGTATCCTAAGCACTCTGGGAGTTTGGTGGGATCACACATACTGTGATCAAGCAGGTCATCTCTAGTCCTTCAAGAATCCTTTCTGCGGAATTCCCAAGAAGCGCTTTGCTGCAGCTCTGGCACAAGAGGTGCTCAGGTAGAAACCACCTCCTGCTGCAAAGGACCAGGCCGGACATGGGACCAAGGCACATACAATCAAAATAGCCAATAGGAAAGTCAATTGCTGGGCTGTACTTAATGTATTTCTTTCTCACTGTGCTTTAGAATTGTTTCACTACCAATTAACTGAAGAAAGCATTTAGGGCATAATGAGATAGTCTTCTCTTGCTGTCACAGTTTAAGCCCAGACAGCAGCAAGGCACCACACAGCCACTCCCCTTCCCCTGGTGGGATGGAGGAGAGAATTGGAAAGGTAAAAGTGAGTGAACTCCTGAGTTGAGATAAAAATAGTTTAATAAATTAAAAGAGAGAAATAATACTAATAACTATAAAAATAATAAACTATTAATAACAACAATGAAAACGGGGGGAACAAAGAGAAAGAAAACTAAACCCCAAAATAGAAAAGTGATGGAAATTAAAATAATTACTACCACTGGACTGATGCTCAGCCTGTCCCTGAGCAGCAGCCCCTCTGCTCATTTTCCCACTAGCTTTACTGCTGAGGATGATGCCATATGCCCTGGGATATCCCTTGGGTCAGTTGGGGTCAGCTGTCCCAGCTGTGTCCCCTCAAAATCTCTTCAGCCCACCCAGCCTGCTTGCTGGCTGGGTTGGGAGCGGGGCAGAAAAGGCCTTGGCTCTGTGCAGGCACTGCTCAGCTGGAACTGAAACACCCCTGTATTATCAACTGTTTCCAACACAATTCCAAAACTCAGCCCCATACCGGTTGCTACAAAGGAAATTAACTCTATCCCAGCCAGAACCATCACATTTTCCTAGTGCAGTTTCCAAGTTAGAAATAAGTTACAAATTTGAGGTGAAAACACGTAGGATTAAGTGTTCACTAATTCTTGAGAACTGCATCTCGTGTTTTTTCTGTGGCTTCTTCATGAGTCTACCGAGACTACTTAGAATGGAGGGCAGAAACATGCAGCAACAAACCCCATAAAAAGTAAAAAACACCTCTAACATAAACTGGTACAAAAGATTAAACCAAGACTAAGAAAGTTGACCATCAACCTTACTAATAAAAATCATGTGCCACAACTTCTTTAGAACAGAGGCCGGATTTGTAACTTGTCCAAAAATGATGAATTCGAGGCAAAACAGCAAAGACTAGTCTTGGATTTTCTTTTGAGTCACCTCAGGTCACTTTTTTGTTTAACCTAGACCAAGACTCTTTGTGTCTGTAACTTGTCTCAATGGCAAGAAGAGATCCAGCTCAACTATAAACCTGAATATTTGAGAAACAAATTTCTTCTTAAGGCTGCTGTAGCTCAGTAGAAGAATCCTCTAACAAAGACAAAAGTTTGCTTTGATTGTGTACAGGCAGATGCAAAAAGAAAGTTTAATCCTACTCAACATACAGGTTCAGCTCAGAGGTTAGGCTTTGATATGTATAAGAAACTTAAAAAAAAAAAACCAGCCAAAATTAAACCTCCACTTGTACTATAAATATTTTGACTTGGCATGGGCCACCAGATCCAGGTTCATCAACACAACACAAACTCCTGAAGTCTCACACCCCATGACTTTGAAACCAAATGTAGATTCTCTGCTTTGAACTTGGTAAAGCAGCAGTTGTGAAAATAACCATCCTGAAAGGGAAAAAGCTACAGAGGATCTCTCCAGAAGATGAAGGGGGAAAGACTTTGGTAGGCAGCTGGATATGAAGGGCTGTCAACAGCAACTACAACTATGGCACCAGCAGCAAAGCCCTAACCCAGCTCTGCCTTAGGCAGATACACGAGGAACAAGAAAACAGCCTAAGGAGCTTTTCTCCCACAGCACATTCAAACAGGGGCAGAGAAAGATCCCCGAAAAATTAAGCCTTGCATTAATTATGAGTCAGACTGGCCCCTTCATGTAAGAATATGGTCAATTCCCCAGCCCTGGTGGGCCAATGCTGCTGCCAGTGGGCAAATGCAGCGAGATATAAAATGCCATTTAAACAGGCAATAAGGGGTTTTCAGCATTTTGCTTCAGGCTCACTTTAACCACAGCAGTCCTGTTGGCATAAAAGCCCTGGACCAGCCATCCAGATGACAAATCTCTTTCTGCACACCTTTGGAGAGTTGACTGTTTGCAGAAACCTCACCTATATCAAATAGGTCAAAGGAAACACGTGGCACAGCAATCTAATGAAAAGTAGGCAGGGAGAGGAATAAGGAAAGCAATGGAATAAAACCAAGATCCCCACACATCTTATATCCTAAAGAAATAATGTCTTTTCTAAATTATGTGCAGACTTGTTTCCATTTTTGTATTCTTTACTGGGGTGTTTTTGGAAGCTACAGAAAATGAGGATAAGAGACAAAAAAGTACTTTGCCCTGCAGGAATAAAAAAACTGTGAAAGCACAGGCAGCACTACAGAGGAGCAGTGCCATTCACTCACAAAGAATTTTGTGCATGTAGATGGCTGATTAATTGCTGGCCTGCCTAGACGAAGCTGCAACGAGCCAGATACTGTCAGCATGCCATCTGTTACCATGGAAATGCACAATGTTCCTGTTTCTGACAAACCCTTGAATACTGGATAGATTGTGCCATATGTAAATAAGGCAAATTAGTTTTCCTATATCTTCCAGACAAGGTTAGAATAAAGAAAATGTATCTGTTTATATACTGTAACCTCCAAGATGTGAGCTAGGAAAACCTTCCTCCTATTTTTCATAAAAATCTCATTCAGTTTGTTGTTAGAACTGAAACAGTGTAGACTAGCATCAAGCAGCATAAAAATTAATTCCCAACCAGCAATGTTTACAAAAGCAGTACTTAAAAATATGCATATTTTGTATTCATGCTACATTCACAGTGATTGTTGGATTTTTATTTTTTCCCCCCTTTCTCCCCATTTGAGACAATATTTCTATATATTGTTTCCATAACAAACAGAAAACTTTCTCATTCATATACTGTTATTTGTTTTAGTTTGGATCATTAACAAGAAAGCTTTAAGAGATTCTATAGGATTTAAAAATGGAAAAATTTATTTACTCACCAGTAACACATGGATAGCTGAGGCACATTAGCTCAGCTCCAAAGAAGTCAAAGGAACTGCAGTAGTTTGTGCTCAAGATCTACTGTTAAGAGTTCTACAAATTAAAGATTAACCACTGACTCCAAAAATTGCATTACTGTGTCCCAAAAATGAAGAGATTCAGTACTTCAGAATTGATTAATTTTACCACTGGACATTAAACTAAAAACAGAGTTCAAACCCAGTACACTCACTGAGAACACAGCACATATTTTGGGTGGCCGTGGGCATTAGGATGTATTGTACTACCTGGATAGATTCTCTTTGAACGTGACCACTTTGAGAAACACACCTGACTCCCTGCGGCTTTATACTGAGACATGTCTATTCCCAGAAGTACGGGGTTAGTATAACTACAATCTCCTGGAATACAAGGCCGATGAAATTAATTAGTACCATATATTTTCCCTCTTGCCAGTTAGCAGCATAAAGTGAGTTGAAAAAGGAGCATTTCTATAACGTCCCCCACACAATATTTACCCCTGGGGATGGATTGGAGCTCTTCTGAACCATTAAATAAATGCAAGTTAAAGTTCTTTTAAGACAGTGAACAAGCACGCATTGGTTTTAAGACTGGAGTAGCACCATGGTGTGCCTTAAGGCACTTTTCATTTTATGGACTTACACTGTTACTCTCATTTTCTTTTTTCACTATATCCCTTTTAGGGTAACGTGACATTCTGATATACTGAAGATGACACTGTCTAAATTAGGATATGGACATGACACAGGTCCTACAATTTTTAACTTAGCATTGTAACCTGCATTGCTCGCTCCCTCTGCCTTGTGTGGCGCTCAGCACCGAGTCTGCTGTGCGGTATAAAGATAGGGGAGCAAAATGAACAGGCATATATATCAATATTTTCCTGATGTGAGAATTAATCAGTACCTCCAGTAACAATAAGGTTATCATGTTCATGCTAAATGCATTGTGCATTTTAATATATTCTTTATACAGCCCTTTTGTTACTGTGAAACTTTGCAGTGCTATGAAGCATTACTTCCAAAACTCAAGCAACTACTGATCAATCTTCAGTATAAATTTGTTCAGAACATAATAATCAACTTTGAACAAACACACATTATGCCATGCAGTGTCACAGAACGCTAGAGTCCCTAACAGTCTAGAACTTCACCAGAGCAAAATTTTTTAAATCCAAATAGAGCCTGAAAAGAGTTAAAGTTTACATAAAACCTCAGAAGTTTAACAAGACCCATTTTTGCAGAATAAAATTAAGATTAATCACTCTTTAGAACAGCATTTGTGGGATCTGTACCAGTTGATTCTCTGACATGGGCTTCTTCCTATTGTAGCATGTGCATCAATACCCTCCTCTTCATCCCTGGGTGTTTTGAATGCAAGATCATACCGGGGACGTGATACTCATCAACTGAAATCACACTGCCTCCCCAAGTACAAGAAGGAAATTAAGAATTTGAAGGGAAAATTGATAGTAGTCTGAACACGAAGAATCCATGTGAAACTCCTCCATGGTAGTTTCTCATCAAAGCAAACTGACAATGCACATTGCTGAATCACAAGCACTGTCCTGCTTTGCCAAACTGGGCAGCTGAATGATGTACTACGTGCTAGCATTTGGTGAATGTGACAGCAATGTCCAAAACTTGGAGAAAATTCAATAAAAATGAGCCTAGATCACACCTAAGTCATCTTTGCCCTGTGAAATATGACTTGAACCTGAAACAGAAGAGAAATATTAATTTACACTTCTCTAAAAGTCCAACCAGTTCCCTGTGATCTAATTGTTACTTGCAAAACACATGGGAAAACTGATTTTCGAAATTCTGACTTTATTTACTTAGGTAAGATTTTACAGTACTGGTCCCATGAAAATTTACTTTGTTTAATGTAAATGAAGTTTGGAAATCAGAGCCAGAACACTAATTTACGTAAAAGTCGGTTATGTGCTTACCAGCAGCACTTTCCCTCTGACGTTTGGTAACGAATACCCAAAGACAAACACCACTTTTTACATGCAGATTTTACAGCATAATATGTGAGTATGAAGTGTCCCCTCATTTGAAAAAAGTATAGTAAAACTCAAGAGTCAATAAAATGAGATAAGGTCTCTGAAACGTTCTGAGATTGTTCTAGTGGATGCACCAGAAAAATGCTTTGGAGGAGAATCAGAAATGCTGTTGATCCCAGAGCACCGGTGGAAGGAGAAGACAAGTTGCACCAAAGCCCAGGGTGCTGCAATGCCACACCTGTGTCCTCGAGAGTTCACTCTGCCCCAGCTGCTCCACTTCCTCAGCAGCCTTTGAGGGTTAACACGCCCGTGTCTCCCCACCCCTCAGACAGATAACCTTTGTCTAGAGAAGAGGCTGGTATGAAAATCAGTGGTATCAAAAGGGAATCCAAGTAGCATTTGGGTTTAACATGGACTGGAAAAAAAATTTAACACTGCTTTTGCACAGTGTGGTAAAGTGCAAGAGAAATCATTTTCATTTCAAGATATCACTTCATTTTTTCCTATGTCTTCATACCAATCCCATGCACAATGCTGATGAACTAAGATTATTTTTGTAGCCTTGATACTGAGAGCACATAGGGAACACCACGCAAATTTTACAGGCAAAAGAAAAGATAAATCAATAAAGTATTTGCTTTCAAGGACTCCAATTTCCCCCAGCTGTTTACTCCAGAATTCATTTTCTTTTTCATTTATGTTTTTTCTCAGTCATTGGTTACCCTTGTGATTCTGGGTGAGGGATTTTGCTTTGGAGACTACAATGCATTCACCTTTTCATTATCATCTAATTCTTTACTAGGGATAAACTCAGTTAATGATTTCCAATATTTCCCATATTTATTATCAAGTCTTTCTACTCTTCCCAATAATTTCTAAAAATCTAGGAATGTCATCTAGCAGATTTCTGTTCCAGATGAAGACAACCAAAGTGAACACATAATACTCTCACACACAAATATATATATTGCTACGTGTGCACTGCTCTCTGAAAAGGACAGCAATGAGCATGTGGCAAACTGCTTGGACAGATCTGCTTGGCCAGAATATCCACCCAACAGAATTAAGACTGCTCTGTCATTCTTTGCTGTAGCCAGCTCAATTCAAGGGGAACAGAACGACCAACTATGAAAATTCTCATGCGAGGCATTACACACACACTGGGCTGTAAAGATATGTACCTTTGACTCACCTTAACAACGTCTTTAGTTTTGTATCTGCTGCATGATGAAATGTAAAATCTAAAATCCTCAAAATGCTTAAATAAATCTAAATTTTAACTCTGTAAGTCATCATTGTTATTATAACATTAACACAGCAAAGTCAATTCACATCTGATGAGGATTTACCAGCTTAATGTACCAAGGGCAGATATAAAAACAAAAAAATTCAACATCCCTCAAATTTTGCAAGTTACTTTCAGTGATAGAGTCACAACCACATGAATACATCTTTACAAGCCAGACTCTTACATTCATTCCTCTGACTGCATTATTCCCCACTGAAACACTGTCACAAGACTGCATACACACGCTTCCATAAGAACATATTCCAAGTCACTTTTTATTTTAAGATATTTTGTTAAAGTATTCAGGCTTTCTAATAAGTAAAGTGTCTGACAGTACCTGTAAACACCATTATTAACCAAACAGCTGTAAATATCCATAAATGCCACAAAATGTAGTTACTGCTGTTTCTATTTATTCAGGAAATTTTCATTTTAAGCCCCAGAAATAAACGTGTTCAATCAATATTAGGGGTCCAACAGAGAGAAAAAAAGCAAGAAAACTCAAAGGCACAGGTTTAAATCCATCTTTGTGTCTTTCTGCCTGGAAGAGTAAATAATATTACCTCCAGCAACTGAGTGCCGTGCAACTTTGTCTCAATTTACTTTCGGCTAAGATCCAAAGAAACCTCATAAAATCTAATAAAACTATTTTTATTTAATCTGAAAATGAAAAGCAGGGGAAAACATAATTTAAGGGAATGAGGCAGTCATCTCCTTAAGAAGCACCTTTAACTTGATCCAACAAATCCTCAAAAAGCATGAGTTCCCACTAAATAACAGGTCTCCATCTGGGATGAAAGATCACATTAGACCTTAATAAAACTCTTAGGGAAGCAGGATGGAAAAGAGCAGCACCTTTTGATAAAAGCCTGAAAGAGGTGAAAACTAATTCCAAATACATTTTAAAAAAATATAGAAGAAAAAAAATTTCCATTCTTCAAGTCTAGAATACAATCCAAAATAATGGGAAAAGTTCTTCAAGAGAGAAAAGCAACCAGAACACTCAACTGCGTAACATCTGGTTCCTAAGATTGAGTAGGACTTGTCTGACAGAAGGAAACATCCACGGACTGTTGCAGGAAAGCATCCACCACTGAAACCATGAAATGCAAGTGGTTAAGAGTCACGTAAGGAACCAAACCACCTGTTGAAAAGTCAGACCTAAACCAGTAAGCAGGGCCCACAGTAACTGCACTTCCAAGCAGAGCAGGATCTGACAATACCTTGGCCATAGAGCAGCCAAGCCCCAATACTTCAGCTACATGCTTCCATAAATACACTGGGGTGAGAGTCAATAAATTCAAGTCATAATTTTGCAAACTGGTCCAAAGACAAGGATATGTCTAACAAAAATCCTAGAGCCAGTCGCAGAGCAGAAAGACTGGAAGTGCCCACAGAAGAGAAGTTAATCCTGGCATATGAAAGAGGAGGTGATTGAAAATCTTCTACTCTGTCTTCATCCGTCCTTAGGCTATCTGCTAACATTTGTCAGATAAAGCCATTTGTTACTAAACCAGCAAGCAATAATCACATGATATTTGAGTTATGGTCAGAAAAGTAATAACTGAGATATTAATGAAAGAGGTAATATCTCATTAAAACACGGATAAAATATGTGGGAGGTTTACAACAAGATGAGTTCAGCTGTGTCAGTGATCTACACCAGCTTACAGGTTCAGTCTCAAACATCAGGGAACAATTTGAGATATGGATTACCTAAAGGTCATTCAAAAGAGTACTAGGAATGCAGGAAATGGAAGAGGCAACAATAATCCTGGAGAAAAAAACAAACCTGAGAGGTCAAGAGATTCCATTGCATGACGAGATAAGGTAGATTGGTAAAAAGTGCTCAGTAGGTTCATCAAAAAGAAATGTGGCAGCAATTCACTAAATATTCTACAAATAGCCCTTCAATTATAGAAAGAACATGATTTTCTATTAGATTCTGGTTTTAGGACAGAAGAATAATTACACATTCCCTTTTTTCAGACAATAACTATCCAGGACAAGCAAAGTCTAGTGCCCTAAACCAATAACCACTTTGGTTATGCACGTAAGTCTGAACAGAAATGATGCAAGATTTGATGCTTTCTCAGAAATTACTCCAGATTACTAGTCCTCTGGTACAGGAGCAATATATAAGAAAGAATGAGACCATATAATTTATTATTTTCAGGGCAATTAATCTCCTCACTTTTATCATAAACTATTTCAATGTACTACAGGCATAATATTAAGTTCTGAGATGCAACGAAGAACAGTACAAGTGACAAGGCTGGCATACTTGATTCTTAAAAAACACAATTATTCAGAATTTTATAACTCACATTCACTCCCACCAAAATTCTATTATAAACATTAAAGAATTGTTTAATTCTACCCAGGAAAAAAGTTCCTGTTTTACAGAGGAGATGAATGAATGATAAGCAGGGATATTTCTTTCCATGCTCAGTGCCACCTACCTGTTCTTTTTATTGAAATGAACATGCAAGATGATCTTAAAAAAATTCACCATAATCTGAGATTCTCAACATGCACTGAATTTTGCCTATTTTTCCATAAGCATTTCCAAGCAGTGATTCTGATTCAATAGTATTCTGCAGCCACTCTGCACGGATGGAAACAACTCTCTGCAGAGGCTGCAGCTCTGGATGCTGCACCATCGACATGGCAGAAAGTTTAGGTTACTCAACTTCCCCATGTTTACACTAGACCTAACAGTGATATAACTTTGATGTTCAAGTTTAAATCAAACTTATATCAATATAAAGAAATAGGGTGCAAAAGTATGAATGCAAATTTCAAAGGCACTAGGGACTGTTTAGTTAAATTAATTGTTGGGTTTCTAGATAAGAGGTCAGTGGTGTTTGCAACAAATCATGACCAAACTTCCCCCCTCAATACATCCCAATGGGGAAGTCAGGGAACAAAAGTCTGTGACTTTTACCAAAGTCCTGATAAGACTCATAATAAAAAATATGATTCAAGACACTGAGGGACTTCTGTATCCACATATTGGTGCTTATACAAAACATTTACAGCATTCCCTGCCATTAGCTCTACTGTGAAAGAATTTTAGCACAACCCAGTCACGTAACCACCTTCAGCTACTATATATTATTCTTGCTCAGGTTTTACAGACAAGATCCACTTATTATGGCTCACTGGGCTCGTGACCTGACTCTTTCTGATCCCCAAAGCAATTGGGACTGTGAGTCAGAGTTCTGCTGCTGCACCCCAACCAGCCACGCCAAGAGAGACGGGCAGGAGCCTTTGGCTGCAGGATGGACATTGTGGCCAAGGGCCACAACCAAACCAGCAGGTGGCAAACACACGCTGGGAAAAACAAAGGACTCAGCAAAATGCAACCTCAACAATGTCCTTCTATACAGCTTCACTGACAAATCCACCAGCTGCTGCAAGCAAAGAGTTACGTATGGAGCAGTTAAACTCTCAAATTTTGATTCCCTGACACCGCCTTCTATCAAGTTATCCCAACGTCACAGACCTCGCTCCTGCCCTCTGCTGAAGGAAACCGGTGTGTTAACTCCACGGCAACATCACCTGGTCACCCTTTCCATCATACTCTCAAATTTCACCTAAAGCAGGCAGAAAACTCTGCTTCCCCAGCTGCCTGCAGCCTGCCTTTCCCAACTACTAAAGAGCACGTCATGGTCTCCTGCACTGAAATGGGGTGTCGTTAAACAAAAGGAAATTTCATTCTGCCCCATCAGTTTGGATCAGCATTTTCCTTTTCCGGTTAGGACTTTTTCCTGTTATTTTAGCAGAGCCAACTTACCCCTTTTGTCTCAAAATACCTAGATTCAGATTCCAAATTAGCAACCAAGTGCTCTGTACAATGACTTGCACCATCTGTGGGATAAATAAAGCAAAGTCCAAGATACAACAGATCGCACGTTTTTGTAACCCAGTGAAAACTTTTGAATCCCTAGATTGAGAAGAGTTTATTATCTATAAAAGAAATATCATTAAAATACCTATTTTTCTCTTAATTTTTATTTATTTCAATTATTTGTCTAGAGAAGTAGACTTGGGTTTGGTCAAAAATACCCTCTGCTGTTTATTTCTCATATATAAATAGATGTTATTTAATTTCTATTTTAAAGGAGAATGAAATTAAAATCATTCTCTCAAAAAAGATGTTTTCTCTAAGAACACATACCTCAGCTCTACATGGAATTTCTATTCATAAATCTGCCCCTTTAGGCCAAAGATCAAAAATTAGTGATGGTCCACAACATGCAGAGCTTTAAAAAAATTCTTTCATTTTCAGCATAAGAAATGGGCAACTTGTTCAAGGCAAATACTTGTTTGAACTGAGGATTTTATTATTAATCTCTGAAGACTGCTGAATTTAGGGTCACAGTAAGGGTTGATTAGGTACAAGGTGCACAAAGCTCTCCTCTGTCAATGCTATTGAATGAAGCAAGTAATTTAGATTCAGAATTGGTCTTGGATTGAAGCTCACTCCATTACCGACCATTTTCAATTTCAGCTATACAATAAACATCAAGCTCAGCAAGGAAATTAGTACATTTGGTAATGTATTGGGAGAGATGGGTGGGTCTCTGACAAGATGACACTTATCACCAAAGCTTCAGTTAATGAAACCCTTGAGTGGTTTCTGCGTTTGACATATTTTGACATTTTTTGAAATCACATCCAGCGGGTTTTTTTTACCCCACAATGTTGTTCCTTATGAGAAAAAAAATAAAAAATCTATCTTTAAAATGAGTACTGAAGTACTGCAATATTATTGTGAAAAAAATTAAAGGGACTGCATTGAAGGCAGGGGGGAAGAGAATTTGACTTTCTTGAAACACAGAAAGTAGAGCAGAATGCACAGTATTTAAACGGAGGAGATGCCAACACTAACACATTTTCAGAAGAGAGCTTAGATTTCAACAGGCATGTTTGCTGTTAGCCAGTTTGTTCAGAAAAAGCCACAAAGTGTAACAGGAAGTCTGCCATTAGTGTGACTTAAGTTGTCCACTACTGTTTTTAACTTACACAAAAATTACCATAAAGCACTATAATAGATTTACCATTAATGAGATTAGAATAATTATTTCTATTATAATCTGAACCAGCAAAACAAGTTTTCCTGGGTTACTTTCACAATGGGTTTATTTTTGCTTAGTGTTCTTAATTTTTATTTGTTTGAAATCACGAGAGAGCAAAGAAGATAACTCACTATAAACCTTGAGTAAATGTACTGTACAAAAGACACCAAAATATGTCTAAAAATGAAAGCAAATTAGAAGACAGAAAGGGGGAATGAACAATTGCTGGCCTAAAAGTAGCTCTCTTGAGTTGATGACCCAAAAACACCACAATAGCTCTCAGATCACTTTAAATGCTGCTTTGTAGCAATGTGGCACCTACAATGTATGACTAGAATTAAAAAGGGTCAGAAGAGACAGAAGACTTAGAGATCACTAATTCTGAGCGGTTTGATATTTACTCTTTAGCTTTGCTGAAAGCCGAGGGAAATTATTATGGATTCATATATTTCAATCTCACACAGCTCTATTATTGTTCATTTTTTCATTCAGAGCTGAGAGAACAATTAAAACAAAAAATACAAAGCAATCTAAACAGGGACATTCCTGAACTCTACTAGACCTACAAGGCAACACTTAGAGCTCCAGTTCCTAGCCGGGTGGTCCCTCCCAAAGACTTTTTTCCAAGACAAGTGGGAGGTCACCTTGAAGATTTCAGGGACAGCGATTGTATTGTACAGGATACATACTCCTGAAGAGTTGCATTGTGTTGCAATGCAATTTTTATTTAAAACCTTGCCCTCCCATGACTCTGCTCTAAGCATTTCCCTTGCCTCCCTCAGTCAAAGTTTAAGGTGGCAGAGCAAGTACCATGTGTATTTCTGCCCTCTTGAAACCCGAAGGCGGGGAAAAGAGAAGAAGATATCTTCTGAACCAAAGAAATCCTGTATCACAAAAGAGTTAATGATTATTTCTCTAGCTTTAGAGGATTTGTTTTGCTTTGTTTAAACTGGAATCGTTTCCCACAATACTATGACCAAAATCTGCCATATCCTACTGCATCTTTGGATCTTCTGACCTTGTTTCAGCTTACATTTCAAGATGAGTTCAAGCTACTCAAGCTGCAAAATATCAGTATCGTTATTATTTAAGTCTCAGTAGCACCCAAAAGATGCACTGTTCCAAGCACAGTCGTATAACAGCCCAGACTATTCTGGGATTGCAGAAAGTTCATTCAGAAGTAGATCACGTGCTCCAACCAACATCAGGGATGCCCAAAAAGGCAGGAGGAACCCCAACGACAAGTCAAGTAGTCCCAGGTCTGCATTGGAGATGCTCAGATATAGATCCTACAATTTCACTCACTATTTTAATGCAATAGAGATTAAAAGAAAAAAAAAAGTCACACACATGGTTGGGGTCTTTTGTCTTATCTATGTTCAAATAACTAGAATAAGAGGAATCCACAATTCTACTGGGTACTTGGAATAAATGAAACTAAGTAGTTCACACATCATCCTGCAATCTCAAAGCAGGAGCATTTGGATCCACGTATTTTATTCTAGAAAGTTTTAAAAATTAGATTTAATCTTTCAAATCACTGGATATGATCCCAGGAAACAGAAGTGTTTAACTACTGTACCACACAATGTGATATGTAATTATTTTCTGACAGTATTTACCAGAAATCTGGGTAGTTTTCATACTTAAACTCCTAGAAAACATTTATCCTGTTACAGTAATAAAGATACCTGTCAGTATATTGCAGATAGGAACTCACATACTGAATAATCTTAACTTGTTCAGTCAAGCAAGTTTTCATAGGAGGAAAATTCTTGTACAGCCTCAGTTATAAAATGCTTTTTGATCCGGCTAAGACTTAATACCTACTGCAGTGACTGTATCAGAAATAAGATCAAACTAGGCAAGTTAATTCCCTGCTTTATTATATTTTTCTGCTAATATAGAGCCAAGTCTCCAAACTTTATTTAGTAAGTACTCAGTTTTAAGTCAAGAAGATCTTCCATTATCATTGCCCGAGTACCAGATGGTTTGGTTAGGAAACAAGATGGTATTCACAGGATTTCAATCAGCACCAATCTGTCACACCACCTTCTTTCCCCTGTGCATTTGCAGGCACTGGGTTGGCTGAACCCACTCTCACTTTCTCCTGACTAGTAAAACCAAAGACTGCAGACCTGGTTGGCCAGAGCTGCCAGGCACTGGGAATGCCCCCTCATCATTCCCCTGCAGAAAGCAGACAATAGTCACGGTGGGTTTTCTGCACCTTCATTCTCTCTTTTCTAAAAGCTCACCGCAGCGTATCTTCATCTGTGATGGGTTTCTGGAGCCACACAACCTCTCTGTGCAAGGGGGACTTCTTTTTGGAACACCTCACACCACTGCTGGCGTCCTTCTCCTGGCCTTTCACCTCTCCCAGTAACTGATTATGCACCCGACACAGGTTTCTCCCTAATTCTCTTTCACAGCACGAACTACTGTCTTATTCTGCCTTTGCAGCCCACCTTTTCCCACTGTTAATGAACATGCAACTGTAGGCAGTCCTGGATAAGTTATTTTTGTCATGATTCTAGAAAAAAAAAAAGGTAACTTTTAATTGAAAAACTGAAAAAGAAAATAGCTGACAGTTTTTAAACTTTTTTTTTTCCCCAGAAAGCTCATATTGTCTGCAATATATTTCATTTTGGTCAGGGTCAAATTTTCTGTTTGGGAAGGGGGTATGAGGGGAAAATCAACCAGGCATTTATAACCTACAACAGCTATCTGTACTTTTCCCATTATTCTACATGACTTTTTTTGTAAAAAAAAGATGCAGAAATAAAGTTTACTGTAGTTCGTGCTTTTCTTAAAAAAAAGTTTAAAACAGGTAGCCTGCTGAAGTCCCAGGCCAAACACCCCCTCTTTGCTCCTTTTGACCTGTCACACCAAGATTAACAAACCTGTGACCCATGAAACAAGGTTGCTTGAATCCAGAGAGGGGAAACCAATTGCAACCTTTGCTTTCAGTCCCCAGAGAAAAGGCTGTATGTGGAAGACAGCCAAAGGTCCACTGAGCAACAAAATGGTTAAATGAAATGTATAACTAAACTTTTATGTTCCTTTTCTTTGCTTTCTGTTAGAAGCAGGTAAAGAAATTAACCACCTTCTTCAAAACACCATCAGTTAAACACAAATTTACAAAGGTGTCCACAAACAATAAGACCTATAAAAAGTATTTGGGCAAAAGGTTTTGTTAAGTTCTGATCACCAACGGGCGAAAACTATTAAAATGCTTTATTTCTAGTTTAGTGGGGTTTTTTTCTGTTATTTCCCCTGTCAGCCTTGTTCGCTGTAAGAAACCAACAGTGTAAGAGGTCCAGGTGAAGCCATGGGCTGCCTGTGGCCATGCAGAAGGCCAAGGAGGGCCAGGAGACAACAAGACAAGATGGAAAGAACCAGGAGAAGCACAAAAAAGTTCATGAGAGCCTCCTGGAGGTACCTCAAACCTCCCACATGACAGACACAGCCATCTGAATTATTCTGTCATTAAGCCACTGACAATCACCAAAGCTGTAAGACAACTGACAGTATGACCACGTTTGATAATATGTGATAATTGGCAATATAACAGTTTCCTAAAGCTTTATGAGCAAGTGAATTTCCTTTAAATATTGACATGTCTTTTCTTGAAAGATGTGAATTTTGTAATTCAAAAAAGCAGTTAAGCTTTTTTCAATCATCACTTGGCAGGATCTATTGCTTTTTACCTGAACACCTCTTCAGTACCATCGAAAGTACTGAAACCCTCCAGGTTATAAATGATGCACTGTAAGTGTCTCCCATGACATACAACTACAAAATAAAGATCCATCAGCATTTGCACAAGGTGTACCTATGGCATGTATAAAACTCACAGCAGAATATCTGAGATACCTGAAAATGTAGAGATATTTTTATTTATAAATACATATTAATATTTTGCTATGGCAGTGAGAAAAATGAAAAGTTCTTCTACTCTGAAATCTCCGTCTTCTCAAAAACAACTCAGCAAAGAATAATGAGCAGATGACTCCTTTGAAAGGCAGTGTCCTTAGTTCAACTGCATAGAGCTAGTGTCCACTGAATTTCACAGTACTCAAAGGGTTACTATAAAAGCTTTTCTCAGAAATAAGTTCAAGGTTGCCTTTTTCTCCCTACTTTAAACCATTCTTCTAACTCCAACTGGTATCTCTAATCTCTCTTAATGCCTCCCCTTTGACACCTCCCCAAATGCATCATTTTTCTCAATCACTCTAATGAAAGACTTTTGACACCCTCATTCTCTCTCTGTTCATGATTCTACTTTGACTATAAGTTCTTCAGGTCAGGGTCTATCTTTTTCTTCTGTATTTGTACCTTATGTTATAATAAAAAGGGTCTGGACTAATAGCTAGAGCTTCAGACACCGATATAATAAAAATACTAATAATTCCTATAACAGGTTTCAGGTTTCTGATAATGAAGTTTTAGCTTTTAGTAGCCATTGTGAGCTTTCTCATCATCCTTACACTTCTTAAAACTGTCCCAAAAAGCACCTACAGCATAACAGAACATGTTACTAAAGCTGGGTCTTCCATTTTCACGCGGGTTAGAGAGTAGAGACTACCTTAATTGGTCAGGTAAACTACTGTCTACTTTATAGGTACAGCTGATGACAGGACAATGAAGGTGAAAGAATTAGAGAAGGAAACAAATATAGGCAGTTGTTTCACTGTTTAGAGGAATTGTCTACTCATACACCTGGAATAAAACGTGATTGGGGCTGGCACACGGTACCGTATGACTGAATTAGAAACAAAACCGGATGGTGATGCTATTCAAAGGTTTAGAAAATAAAAGGCAAGCAAAAGGGTTAAAAAAAGTGAACTTCCATAGCTCTCAGGTTAAAAAATAAGGAGATGTGTTCAGCAAAATACGTATAAAGGATCACTTAAATGGAAGATGATTTTCACCAGTCATTCCAGGTTGCAGACTTAAAATGGCCTGTAAGTAAGAAAGGAAATGTTTCAGTTAGATATAAATATTCCCTTATTTGAACCATTTTCATAAATTCCTAACCAGAAAAGCATTGTGTGAAGTCTCTTCATGTAGAACCACAGCAAAGAGTGGTTCTCCTAAAATCACCCTCATGGGAATCTCTCCACGCATTGATATATATGAGCAGATTTTCAGCAATCAGGAAAAATCGGGACGTATGGTGTTACAAATCCATCCCAGGCTGAGCATCCAACAGGATAAATGATGCTACTTAGATGATCAGAACTAAGAGGAGAAGAACGTACAGAACACATTATGGAGCAGCAGACCCTAAAAGGAACAAGGCCAATGTTCACTTGGCAATTTAACCTGCGAGCTGGATCTCACAGGTGAGCAATAAGGGACACTGCACCACGTGTTCAATGAAACCACTGTCTTCATCCACACACTCCTTTCATGGAGCCTCGTGCAAGTAAAGAATACAGCTGTGATCAATAAGCACAGAATCAAAGTCTCCTCAATAATCATGATCAAGTTTGATTCATGTTTATATCTTGCTTTTTGCGTACAAATTTTAAAAATTGAAGTGTTTGACTCCCTTCATCCCCACCAAAAACAAACAAACAACCAAAATGTTTGTTTGAAGCTACACACCACTCCAAGTTTTCTGAAACCTTTCTTCATATGTTCAGAAATAAACTATCAGTGTTTCAATATAATAAGTTTCTTTCCACTTAATTCTGTATACCCACACACTTTAAGGCACACATGTGTACTCAGTTTCAACCACTGAGTCAGATTTTCTTTGGAAAGAACACATCATTCATCATATCACCTGAGTATAAAACTGAGAAAAAGACAGGGGAAAGGTGTTAAAAAAATTCAAAATATAATTTTTTCTATGTTCTAGCTAAATTGTTAAACAACACACCGAATCCAAACTCTGTGTACATACATTACTGCCTAACCTTGCTGTTAGAATCTCATCCTTCACAGTTTGTAGCTTTTTATTAAAGTTAACAATATAACCATTATACCAGGGTTGTTTGATTTTAGTAGAAAGAAAAACGTGCTTGTGTTTAATTAGGTTTGACTGTAAATTGTTGCAACTAGACTGTGAAGTGCTCATTGTAGGGAACGTGATGTAGGAACATGGCAGGCCCACTTCTGCTGCTGTTATTGTTTGTCTGGAGACACCTTTCCGCAAGACTAAATTCAACATGACAGGGTGTCTGTCTGCACGGTGACATCTGTATCACTACAGCAGCAAAAAAAACCCCAGAAATTCATTTTTAGAAATGAAAGCTTAAAACATGCAGAATAGCATGAACTAGGGAATACAGATACGTTAAAAAAATAAAACAGTCCTTGCTGTTCTGTGTGTTTCTGTAGAACATTCTAAATGCACCCCAAATTTTTTCATCAGTTCAATAATTTTCATCTACTCTACATTACTTGCATCATGAGCTGGATAAAGAACTTACTTTCCAGCTTTCTGGAAACATATTTCTCCCCCCTCACTATTTTTCCATATAGTGAAAAAAAAAAGTTAATATTTGATCATATATCATACATTCGAGAGTCCTAAAATGGTGTTCAATTAAACTCAGAAAAGTAATGCAGTAATTTCAAATAAAAAACAAATATTTTCATACGTATTTTTTAAAATACTTCAGGGTTTTTTAATGAGCAAAAACCACAGTTAAATAGATAAACCTGCAAAAATATCTAAGTGTCACTGAAACTCTGCCCTTTTTAAAATTTTAACTTATCTCTGTCAGTTTGGTACTTCTCCTTCCAGGGCAATGCCTGTACTATATTTCTTATTCCAATGCTCCAGTGCCACAGTAAACAACTAGAAGAGGTTTGAAGTATGAAGATGGAGATAACATATTTTCTTTATTCCAGTAATGTTCCTATTCCAGCCCACATAACCAAGTCTCTTGGTAGTCTTTGCCATTGGCACATGTTCACTCTGGTCCTGTACCTGTTAGTTTGCTATGGCAACACGAGCAATGGATAATTTGAATATGAAACACAGCATAGTTGGTTTAATTCTGGTTCATTAATTTGACATAAATAACTTTTCATAACCAGAGCTTCTAGGAAAAAAATTAAGTGATTAAACTGAAGGACATGTGGACCAAAAGACATGCCTCAAAACAAGAAATGGTTTAGAGTTCTACTTGAGGACAAATCTGTTTTAACTTTCAAAGTGCTTAATAAAGCTCTGTAAAAATCTTGGGATACAGAAAATACTAATCTTCAAAACAGTGAGACACTCAAGGAAAAAAAAAAAAATTCCCTAAATTAAGCCATTTGTAGATGATTGTGCCCATGCTTCAGCCTCCTTCTTCATAACCAGGCAAATCAATTCTCATTATTGTAATTCCCTCCATACTGTGAAGAGTTAAAAACTACTTTGTGTCTATTACCTCCATCTACAAAATGGCCAGAGAGATTTTATTTCAACTTTCAAATAAACCATAAAACATCTTAGGCTGAGAGCAGAAACTAGCTGAGCAATATTTCTTAAATGGTTGAAGCTTTGCAAGCATAAAGCAGATGAAAGCAAAGCGCTACAATGGAAACTTGCAGACCCAAAATTCATAACTACCACTTTTAGGATCATTACAGTTCGTGAATTTTATTCCATTGTTCCACTAAACAGTGGAATAACCTCCTATGAAAGGTTACATGAGCTCAAAATAGCAGTAAAACTATTTGAGATAGAAGAAATTAGTAGGAAATCTCTTCACTGAGATAGTTTTACTAAAATATGAAAGATATAGAGATTTATAGAAGAATCAACAACCAGTCCCACTTGTCTGTGAATTGTACTCTCTAATAACCTCAATGAATTAGAATCAGTACTAGTGAGAATAAAATTACATATATGTTTGAGATTTCCTCTCTTACATTTATCACATTTTGTTTACTTCACATGTTACGAAAGGGGTATTATTTATTGAAACATTTATGCTTATCTACTTTAGATACACTGAAGTCCTCACTTTGAAATTAAATTAGAAAACATAAACCTATTATAGTAACAGGTAACAGACTTTCAGAATTACATTGCAACTGTAAATGTTCACTCCATCTCTAATGTTCATAAATCACTCACAACAGTCTTTAACCAGAGTTTAAAATGTCTCCCACTGATGAAGGGACATAGGTAATTTTATTATAGGCTTACGAACCAAGGGGTGTATTTCCACATTTATATATGAATATTTTTTTATTTGAAATTCCAATTTTTAAGAGTTATTAAATTGTTCTCTAATAAACAGTAAAACAAATTAGAAGAAATAAGTTATTAGAATTTCTGATTATTTATACTACATAATTATTTACATTTTAAGCTATAAAATTAATAAATGAATGATCTGTCTTTACAATCTAATATATTTAAATGTTTCAGTTATTGTTTCAGTTTTTAAGGTGCACCATGCATAGCTATGTTCATCAAGTAATTCCAAAACTTCATACTACTTACTTTTTTAAGCAGAACATTTATGAAACAGATGCATATTGATCTTGTAAATAAAATGGCTCTAGCTAAAAAAAGTGGAAAAAAGTTGCACTCTTATCTCTTTTCACATTGTAAAATTGAAAACATTGAACAGGCATCTATTACTGTAAAAGACCCTATTTATCCTTTTAATAGCTGTTAGAGAACGCACAAATTGGAATCTAAATTCTGATTTCTTTGGAATTACAAATAATTTCATTTTAATGTTAAAATACTACAGAAAAATAATGCCTATGCAATCATAATTGCTAAACATGTGTGCTTATATGTGATGTGGAAATAAGCAGAACATTATTTTGAACAGGTGGACCTTCAAAAAAGATTCCTAATTATTCTTATACTGTTAAAATTATTTCAATTTTGCATCTCAGCAGATACACATTTGTACATCAGAAACAGGTGTTCATCAAAAAGAGATGATAAAGAGATTTTGCAGTCTAGGCTCAAAACCTCGCCTCCATGGTGCGATGACAGAGAAATTAGAAAAATCCTGCAAAACATCACTCTACACTTCAGAGGGAGATTACACCTTTTTAAAAAGGCAAAACATGCAGTTCAATTACTTATTGTCTTGGCATGTGGTTGTGATGAGAGAAAGAGTCTTAAACATCAATAGAGCTAAACTAACTTCCCAGATGGGCTTCAGAAGAGGGAACCCTTCTGCAATCCACCTGCACATGAAGCAACTTCTACTTGAAATAAAATACATGTTTTCCTCCACCCCCTCTTTCAAATCATCCCTTTATCTTACATGACTATTTGATATGTGACTCCTTTTCTTTACACCTACCAACAGTAAAGAGGAAAATCTTATAGCAGAAATAAGAAGTTATTGTCTGTGGGATTACTTCAATGAACCTCCCCCTAGTGCGCCATCTATTTATCCTCTAAGCCTCAGTGTAAGATGCATTGTAAATGTATTTTTCATTTAATGTAAGACAAACAAGAAATGTATTCCTGAAAATAATCAATAACAAACACAAGAGGAAGAGTGATGGATTCACCAAACACCCATACACACACGTTCTAATGTTTGACCACGCTTCCTAAATTCCCTGCAGTAAACCCCTGAAGAATCCAAATTGCTGTTCGAAGTAATAGTGTTTTCAAGAGGTGTAATCTGAGGTATGGTGTACACTGCTAAATATGTACCACAAGTGAAATGTGCATGTGGAATGCAAACAAAGTACCAAAAGGTCTAAAAGTTTTGTAGGTACAGATTCATACCTCACCTTAACTACTATTTTGAAAACGTACAGTAGAGATGATGATATGAGAGATGAGAAACAGAAACCCTCTTCCTACTGTCCTACAGTCTGAATCTGCTGCTCCAGCTGCTCTTATTTGAATATGGAACAGCTAGACATTGTTCAAATCATTGTTTTATAGATCTCAGGAGATGAATATAAAACGGCAGGAAAGCTATCTTATGGAAAGAGTTAGGAAGAAAACTACATTTCTGATTAAATGAACATTTTTTGTGAACTCTCAGGTTCAATACAGAAGTTCTGCAGTAGAGTTCAATACATGCACATTGCAATGCAAGATGACCTTGTATGATATTACAGTTACGAGAGTCCACTAGAAAGCAAAAAAAGAGACCTACTAAAGGAAATGCCTAAAATTATAGCAAATGTTTCTATTAATTTGTTAGTGGTTACTTGCTATATGATATTTTATGCGTTGTCAGAGTTGGTCACTAGAACCCAGATCTTCACAATTTGTGTAAGTGAAATGACAGGCACAGATTAGGCCAAATCACCTCATTTTTGTATGCTGAGACTTTCTTACTGCTGTTGACACACTAGACAGAAAGAAAACAGCTTGAACCTTACCTTTCAAGCTAGTATGTCCTGAAATACATATGTATAGTTTATATGAAATCAGTGGAAAAAAACCAACTATTGAGGTTAGAAAAAGAGTAACAGTGCTTTCCATTGTATACTTGATTATTATAATAAAAAAAATCCCATTGCATACATAATTATTATAATATAAAACCCCCCAAACTCTAGCACAGGTACCAGGAACATTCTACTCTCCAATTTTGAGCTTATCTCCAATAGCTGCAGCTCCATGTTAAAGTGGAGGTCGGCAATAATCAATGAGATTCAACTCAAGCTCTAGACAAGATGCCAACACATCCCTCACTTGGGCAAAATTTGGATGCCCTTGATTTAAGCTTTCTAAGCCTCTACAGTTCCAGTTCAGGAGATTAATATAATTCCCACAGCTCGTACTTCTCAGAAGATATTTTTTTGTTTGACACTCGCTATATTATTAATAGAACTGTACAAAACTCAACTGTCCTGGTTCTCTCTGTTTCAGAGGAAGAAAACACACTTTTTACACAATTCTCACCAAGCAGAACTGAAGTGATGCCAACAATTTAATCCTGCTTAATAACCAAACTTCTAAGTGGTAACATTTCACAGCTAGTACATTTGTGTGCACCTTCACCCAGAAAATGCAGTTTTCTCTTTGTGCCATCACTTTGAAGGGAACCATGAAACTTCTCCCATATTCATCTGCTGCTCAGGACAGTCTGGCTGGTTTTTCTCCACCAGTGCAGACAGATGTGTTACATCCCTGCTTGTCCAGCTCCTTTCTTCTTCCATTCTAACAGTGATACAAATACATTTCTGAGTAGCTATTCCATGATTTTTCGGCTTTTCACATCAGCATCCAAAGCTGCTGGGACAAAATTTTTTAATTCATGTGGTAGCAACACACATTGACAGCCAGCAAACTGAACTCTACAGGTAACCAGACAACAGATGGATATTGTTCTTATATTGGTAAGATCGTTGGGCTGATAATCCACACTGTCTCTGCTTGGTGGCCATTTCTGGCCAATAAGCTGGCCCTTGTAGAGCATCAAGTTCCTATATTGAAAGAAACTCTAAAAACTCTTGCTTTTTAAAGAAGTTTGCATAGTGCTTTTACTCAGTAGAAAGTAACTGCAGTGATGGTAATTGTGCAACAAACATCAAACCACTTACAGTACATTGTTATACTACTACTCATCTGGCACATAAATCAGAAAAAAAACCCCAAAGAACAAACAATGCCAGAGTTGTGCATTTTAAAGTGTTCATGTGATAAAATACTGGATGAATATGAACCCTTTTTAATAGAGTTTGCTAATCAGTACAGTTATGTTAATGGATAACTGCAAAAAGCCTCCGAAATATCAATTTGCAAAGACCACTAATTTCAAATATTGTGATACTTTTGTATATTTTGGCATTATACTATCTGGAAACCAGCTTCTGATTTATAAAATAAGCAAGCCTTATACTGAACACTTTGAACTTTAAAATATCTTCCACATGCCCAGCTTCCTAGATCATCACCGTGGTTTCTGTACTGAGCACCTCACACCATATGAAATGCAAAAGGCTATTTAAGTACATTATTGGATCATTTCGGAAGTACCTTCTTGCTTCGTACATAATGGCACAAAAGGCTACAACACCACAGAAAGTTTTGAGTAAATTTAACTGACCTTTTCCTTGAGCACCATTAAAACAATACACTGAAAAATTTCATAACAAGTGCTCTATTCTCAGTTGCCTGTCAGTTCTTGTTTTAATCAACGGCATAATGAAAAAAAATGCACCAAAAAACCCCCACCAAAAAAACAGCAAACAAACAAAAAAAGGGTACTACAATCCAACTAATACCTGCTGATTTCACAACTGTAGCACTTAAGTGGCCTGGAAAAACCCAGCCTACAAACAGGTGCCTTACATTCACCAGATGTTTCTTTATTTGCCAAGTCTCTCAGTCATTCTGCCTTGGGCATTCTCTTAATTTTGTTTGTTTTCTCTTTCCCAAACGGCTTTTTCTAGGGATACTTGTAGCTATGCAGACTTCAGATGAAAAAATTCCTTCTCTTTGTGAAAAGAGAAACTTCAAATTTTCTTTAAATACTTTTCATCATAAGAGAGGAAAGCCTCTAGTCCGGAGTTTGTGCCTATATCTAGTTTTCTATGGTTTAATGTTTTGGCAGTCTCTCAAGTGGCTTGTTTCAAGCTTCATGTATTTGATAAAATCTCCCTCTTTCTTTGGATGATTGATGATCTCAAGAGCCTGCTCCTGGGGTTTAAAAAAGCAGCTCAGACTCCTGCTATTTTTAGGAGCCCAGAAGTGTAGCACAAATGTTTTGCACTGACAGGGACGTTCCTTCTCCCTCGCCCATTGAGGAGCTGCTCAGAAGACACTGCTGATGAGCAAAAAGAAGCAATGAGGCAACAGCAGAAACAACGTGCCAAAAACTGCAGTGGCATCAGGCTTGGCAGCCATCTGCGGCAAGGGGAAGGTAAGTACGGATCAGCCTTCCCTTTCTTAGAGTATCTGAGGAAACAGAAGGAGAGAGACACCACTTTTTCTGAAGAGATGCATTGTGTTTTAAAAGAAGATTTAAAAACTGAGGAAGGAGGGAAGGAAACAAGGAAGCTTTGGAGAAATAGGTTTTAGGTTAGTTCAAAAAAGGCTATACAAAGCCTTCCATTTGCCAGAGTTCCATCTTTACAGAGTTAACCACATTGTACAGGTGGCACATGTGTGAGCACATGAAGCAGTTTTGTGGTCTTTATGTTTCTTGTTTACCTCGTGCAGCATGTCATTTGCCCCAGTTCAGTGCAGAACTTAACACCAAAACGCAGAGCCCCAGCACAAACTAGAAAGTTAACTCTGCACCACAGTAAGGTGCTGCCACTGGAAATCAGCCTGACCCGTTCTGAAGCAGTTGTACCCATCAACCCAGACACCATTCCCTTTGGAAAGCAACCTCATTCCTCCCACTACAACAAAGTGGTTGGCACAAGATCCTTCGCCCTTGAAGGTGCTAAAAGGCTTTCTTGCCTTATTTTACGCTGCTGATTCTCATGACAATTTTACCTATCTACGTATTTTTTACTATTACTTTATGATTTTTAATTTTCATTCTGCTATTTGTTACAAACAATGTCAACTGCCTTAGGAGACAACTTTTCTTAAAAAGCTACACAACACAAGTTGCACTGACTTTTATTAAATCCATAAAGGGCTGGAGTGCCATGTTGCTAAAAGAAATCATGCAAGCATCTGGAATCCTGTTCATGTACTGCTCCTTAGCCAGTGGACTGCTTCAAAATGTTGTTATTTTTATGATAGCATAGATAAATTTACTTCTAGTACAATCACCTTGTAAATTTGCTTTTAAAATATGCAGGCATTTGCAAACATTTCTATAATTTTGATGGAGAGAGAACACTTTTGCATTGTGCATTCATACTATAGATGCTGGTTAGTTTTGATGTAGAGCTTGTCATTTTGCTGCTGCTTTAGAGAAAGCATTTAACAGAAGCTTAATTACGCACACTTTTAACCTTATGATGGCAAGGGTCAATTAATTTTACCCTACAGCTTATAGGATCCATGCTTGTTAAATAAATAAAATGAAAAAAAAAAAATAATCACAGAGTTGATTTGAAAAGGGAAATGGCAATATAGCCTCAGAGGGCCAATAAAATTACAGCTAATCCTTCTGGGAATCCAAATGGCAATAAAGTGAAAGTGAGTACAGATTAACACATTGTAAATCCACTTACTGCCCAGCAATGTTTACACAAGGATTTGCCATTGCCTGTTACCATTCGATCAGTGTTTAATTGCACAGTTTGCCAAGATTTTACTGAAGAGGCTACTTCTATTTCCTACAGATATAATTCAATTCCTTAAAGACCCCAAACATGTTTTAATCAAGGGCAAGAACGTGTATTGACACCCTAGGGATGACAGAAAGTGGGTGGGATTCTGGGGTTTCATACTGATGACTCCAAATAAGAACAAATACTAGAATATCTAAGGAAATGCTTCAAGTCCAAATGATTCTGTGCATTAATATTCCTGAATTTGAAATGCAGAGGAGCGCACTTTTCCTGTGCACTTTTTAAAAGCTATTTGCTTGAGTCCAAAACAGCTTTTTCCTTACTGCTCACTTATAATACACACTGCACTCACATGGAGGCCAAGAGCCAGCAAAAACATATTTCCATTTTAACGCCTTTAGATGATCAAAGCATCAGCTTAATATAATCAGCTCAAATCCATTTACCAGTGAGCCTACCACTGTGCCCAGGGACTGTTTTCCTTTCCAGCCCTATCTATTCTGGAACAGGTGCTATAATAGTAAATTAATTAGTCTGTGGAGATGCACCTTGTTCTCCATCTCCACAGGCCTCTTGTGGGTCAGGGCCTTGAGGAAAATGCCATCTGGGCAGAGTTTCCCCCAGAGAAACAATCAAAGCTTACAGATTGCAGACTACAGAGGAGGGTTCATATGACAATTAACCTTATTAGTCTTTTTTTTTTTAATGGTTGATAGTGTGTCAACATGTTGGCTATATAAATAATCTGCTTCTCAAAATCATCATTGCAACTAATTCAAAGAAATCGCTTCTATCTGAAAATCCTCTGAAGAAAACACTGATCTCCTTACAGTGAAAATATAGAGGTAAATAAGTCTTGAACATCAGCTTATGTACACAGAAAGGCATCACAGAACAGTTCTAGAGTACCAAAAACTTGAACATACTTTGAAAGATTAATAACTTTTACTCTGACAAATTTTATACAAACCCTGAGGGACTTGTGCTATGAATCATTTTGGGTCTGTTTCCCACCATGGTTTTGCCAAATATCCAGTTATCGACAAAATCAGAACTAAATTCAACACATTTCACAAGGGACATGAACATTCATCTCTGTGAATGTGGCGGGAGTTAAAGGTTTAAATTAAGGCCCCAAAAATCTAGAGCTGAATTTCAGATTGGTGGAATTGTTTTCACAAACAGCATTGTAAAACAAACGAGAATTTAGAAATCTCAAATGGAACAGGATAGGAAAGCATGCTCTCCATATAGTAAAATTATTGGCATATTTTCACTACAAGTTTGGCAAACCACAGAGATTTAGATGACAAAGCAAGAAGGTTATCAAGTTTAACATTTCACACCCTTAGGATACAAAGTACATGTAAATTTATAAATATAACTAAAATAATATTCCTAATGCATGACTTCCGTGAATAACTTGTTCAAACATATTTTAGTTGGATAAAACCCACTACATTTATATGATTATAAGAAACAAAGCCAAGTGACTAACTCCTTCGATGTTTCAATGACTTCTGACTCTGCTTGTGAATCACTTTAAATGCTCCTATATCTAATTCTTACTAAACCTACAAAATTTTTGTAGAGAGACTTTTATTCAGTTTGCTAAGATTAAAATTTAAAAAATATGCTGTTTGGGGGGTCAGTTTGTTCTTATTCCTTCCACACAGAGGTTTTCAGTGTGAACATCTAATGAGTTTCCACCTACAGATCTACTATTCTACTATTTGACATTTTTAAAAACTAAATGCCATAATTTCTCAAGGAATTGTGCAAAGAAAATTTGTTAACATGAAAAGTGCAAGGACAAAGTCAAAGCAGACATTCACTGAAACGTAATTTAAGTATTCACTAATTTGTAATCAGCACTATTAACAAATGCATTTTTCTACACCAGACAATATTTAAACCATCTTGAAAAATAAAACAGTCCTTTCTTTTACAGTAAAAAGACAATTTTGAACGATTACCCAAATTTCAGAATACCATTTAGTACCAGAATTCTTTCAAGTACTATCTCAACTGTCTACATCCATAACAGTATTTACATGACGTGCGGTGCATGTAATCGTTCTTTTCATTGTATATATTGCCATTAGAAACTCTGAAAAGATGCAAAATATTTGGCCTCCAGTCCGAGTATTTCTAATTTTACGTTTTCCTAATTTTCCCACAGAGGTGGGAATTTAAGTTGAATGGGGAGAGTGACGAACTGGACAGTGGAAAAACACCTGGGTTTAAATCATAGTTAAACAAGTGCAAATATTACAGATAGTCGCTAAAGAACAGTCATTGATAACTGTGAGAATCTCTTCCTCTGCACATTAGTGAGATGATGGGGTGGGCAGAGCAGGATGGAAGGCTTACAGAAGAGGCACACTAAGGGAACTCAGCGAAGCAGCCGTAGGAGATGAAACAGGATGTGTGTGCTCAGTGAAGCAGCTGAAAAAACGAACTAGAAGGGACTGTATTCAATGAAGCAAGTGCAAGAGATGAGATGCACTAAAGGGACTAGGAAAAGCCCTCAAGCACTTCCTTCAATGAAACACATGAGTCTCCCTCCCTTCTATTGTCTCTCTCCAAATACAAAAACAACAAAATAAATGACACTGAATTTCCTACTTGTCACTACTTTTTTTTTTTTTTTTTTGATCAGTAATAAAAACCACGTTCAGAAGATAATAACAAGCCTTATTCTGACACACTTGATCGCAACAAGCTGGAATGACAATGAATGTTTAGCTCATCAATATCACCGGAGTCAGGTACTACAACCCACAAGTTCCAACAAATTTTTTCCCTAAGTGTCAGAATCTCCCCAGTGCTCTGTCTCTAAGCAGATAAAACCTGCTGCATAGACTCCATGTACTCCAGTAAGGACAGGACATTTTAGATTAACCCGTCTCATGAAAACGGGAGAGAAAGAACAGCAGTATTTTCTTAGATGTGTGTCATGGTCACACTAACAAACAAAACTCCTAAGTCTGGGACACTTAGAGGAACTTGAAGGTACCTGCAGTGGGGACAAATAGGAAATTTTATTTATTAATTTTGCAGTATCCTCCATTTTTTAGTGTACTGTACTCTGGATTATCAGACAGTGCTCAGAGCTGCTAAAATAGCTTTCATGATGCAAAATAACTATAAAAGCATTGTAGCCCCCAGCGGGCATTTGAAACAATTCAAATTGTAAAGTATCTCCCACAAGTCATCACTCCAGGCACCTGGATGTTTACTGAAACCTGGACCATTTACTTTCAAACCTGAAATTCTGTCTGCAGCTGCCATAGGGCTGTATCTTAAGGGAAAATTTTACAGGATTTAAGGAAAATGAAGCAAAAGTAGTTTTGAAATTCTCCAAAATATTTTCAGAACTTAAACCAGGAGCCGTTTCAAATTTCTAATTCTATTGCTGCTGAAGAAACCTATGGATGAAACATTCTCAGAAAAAAACCAAAACAAAGGAGAACAACCCTGTTTTCCAGTATTCAGATCCTATAAAATTGAGAAACTACTGCCTTTGGAAGACTTGTCTATTAATCAATACAAATCCCAGTATCAGCTGCTTTCCTGCTTAAAGTCAGAACCGGTGCTGGAAGAAGGAAGTTTAGCATGGCACAGTTCATCTGAGAGCTCTAAAGAAACTCAGACATGAAGTTCCTGAATTGGACTCTAGTTTTCAATTCAGAGCTCAACGACCAGTAACAAAGCAAATAATACTTGTAATTACTAACAAATGAGTTCCGAACATGAAAGAATATAATTATGCTACCACATAAAATTAATATGTATCCACATCTTGACCACCCTTCTGAGAAGATTAGGATAGCAGCGTAGAGAAGAGCAGTGTAGATGAACAGCCATATAAAGCAGTTTCTGTCTGGAACATCCTGGCCTCACCAAGAGCGGTGTGGTCATGAATCTCAGGAAGGAGGGAACTCAGTCACCAAGTCTCACAATACAAAAAGCAAATATGCCTTTAATGAAAACAGCTGACAGAAGCTTGTAAACACACAAAGGATGCATGTTATTATTCTAACTAATCAAATTATATAGCGAATCACCACAAATAACTTCTGATTTTCAAAAGAGAAAAGTGACACAACGCATTAGTGAAAGGAAGGTCACTGCCATTATACACAACAGCCTAGATACAGTGCTTCAATCCCTTGCCACACCAAGGAGAATCTCATGGAAAGAGTCACACACACCTCACCCAGTTCTTATTCTTTTCCTCTATGCTACCACATGCCATTGGGCACACAATGTTGGACTATGTAGAGCTTTGTTCTGAGCCATGACATTCAGAAACACGATTCATCTGTACACTGAGTTACCCTTGGCTGTCTGTGCCTCCCCTCTGTTGGTTGTTGTGTGGTGTTTGTTATCCCCTCCTAAATGGGCACCCCCGGTGTCCCTGGTGGACTCTGCTTTGACCTGCCACAGGTCCATTCTGGAGTCACCTGGAGCTGGCTCTGTCTAACATGGATGGGACCTCTGCTTACAGGGGCTGAATACCCCCTGCCCAGCCTTGCCACGTAAACCAAACGCAGGCTGTACCTCCCAATGCTTCAAAGACGAAAAGAATACTTCTCCAGATGTCAGGGGGATGACTCCTACGTGCTAAGAGGAGGGAGGTATTCACAAAGGCCCTACACACGCTGGCTGGGGGGAAAAGGCACAAGATGTGCTCCCCAGGGGTGCCCTGGAGGAGCCTCTCTGGCTCCCCCTCCCCACTCCAGCACAAGCAGCCAAAGGACATTCGTATCACTAAACCTACTCCCGGTGAGTAACCCTGTACACATGATCCCTTTTCTTTAATGATTAAATTACTTTGAAAATTAAAGAAACTAAGGAGTGCAAGGTTTCAGGAGATATGCAAAGTAATGTTCTGGACCCTTAACACTCATAAAGAAAGAGCTAATATTTTGCCCTATGCTGTTTAAACTATCAGCATGTTCTGTGCAAGGCTGCTAACCAGCTCAGCATTTGGTAAACTTTCCCAAAGCCAGGAACTTTTTCTCAACTCACAGATGCAACAGGGCTATTTGTATGTACATTTCAGCCACTGTATCAGGAATAGTAAAACACAGCGTTCCCTATGTCTGATGAACGATGATCAGTTTTTTAAAAGAGTAGGTTTGCACTATGAAGAAAATATTAATATTTTAAATTAAATAAACCACCAACAGAAAAGAGGAAAATTTCTGTGTCTTATTCCTCCGATCCATAATTCTGCTTCTCTAATTTCACACATATTTAGCATCTTGTCTAGGGGGCATTAGTGTATTTGGTGATGAGATGAAGGCAGCCTAATGCAGGCCTGGCAAGAACTCCCTGTCACCAATCCTCCTGGGTGCGGAGATCAGCGTTCTTAAAATACGAGGATTTGATAGAGTTAACACCATCCCCTCGAGCAGATGGTTTGGAACATTCTGTCAACACCGCCACAGATTACTGCAAACAGACCCTCGTTACACTGATAGCCCCTCTGGGACCCCAGCAAAGCGCTGGCCAACCTCTCTTCCGAGGTGCAAAACGCGCCTTTTCCGGGGCCTGCCACGGCAGTGAGAATGCACGTGCCTCTCCCAAACACAGCCACTGGTGTCCCCACGCTGCAACTCCTCAAACCACAGTTGTTCCAAATGGCAACAACAGGTTTTAGTTAATGTTTTCCCCTGCTTCTTGTCGCCGTGCAAATGGAGACTATTAAATACATTTTCCTTTTTTCCAAGAGTTTAATCCATCACACCTCCACCTTGGGGAGTGCTGTAATTCCTGGTGCACCTTCAGCTATCCCGCCTACCTCTTTGGTAGAAAAACTGTACAGACTATTTTGAATATATGAAATATGACCTTATGTTTTACATATTCATTAGTAACATTTTCTGCACTTCCTGAATAGATATGAGTCAGACTGGAGTCATGGTTAACACCACAGCAAAAAGCTTCTATAAACTTGCTCCAGTTTCTTATTTAAGTAGTACCTTGTACATAATTGTCTTGAAGTATTAGCTTAGCTCAATTCTAATAAATAACACCTGGCCTTTATGGACTCACTATTGCAGGATTTTTTTCAGCATTATATGTCAGATCCAAATTTTTAATTCTCTACTTTTCTTTTAGGAGAGCCCTGAAACATCAGAGTTGCCAAAGCAGTTCTTATACCCTGAATTTGGCATCCAACAGCACAATGCATACTGGTAACAGAAGAAGAGAAAAAACAAGTCCAATCCATCCTCTCAGCTGGAAGTATTCTGCAAGGCAATTAACTTCTTTAAGGATTAATATGCACTGGTCCGAGAAACAGCAAAACTGGCAAACTTTCAGTTCTGTCCCTCAGAGCTCTCACAGAACAATTGGGCACAGCTCAGCAAGTGAAAAACCAAGAGGCTTCCTCACTTATGCTCTGGCTGGGTTTGGATCAGGGGCAGCAGACACGTTCCCAGGCAGCCACTGGTGTCTCTGCTTCCATCAGAGGTCACAACACCTGCATCTTAGTGCCAGGTACCAGCTCCCTCCAGCCAACACTGCTCTGTAACACACAGCTCAGAGCTCCCTTAAATGCAAGGTCCTTAGGAGTCTCGCTTCCAAGATCTTTCAGGAACACACCAAGGATCAGACTGAGTCTCATGAGTAAGGAAGAACATCCATTATGACTGAGATGTGGTAATAGCAAAGTCCAGGGGAAACACTGGGAATGGGAAAGGAAAGCCCTTGGCTCTTTTGAAAAGCACTGCACCCAGGAAACGCCCCAGGGTCCTACTCCACCTCCTGCACAAAGGAGGAAAAGGTTTCTTTTTGCCCCTAACTAACTATGTATTTTTCCCGCACCAACATGAGGGCAAGTAAATCAAACCCAAATATTAACAAAATAGATACTGGCATAAACCCCCTCATATCACACGCAGAGTCCCAGAAACAACAGCATCGCTTATTTGGTTTATATACCAAACACTTAGAACTTAAACTAACAAAGAAGAAATCATCATCCTCTGTTGATAGTTCAACAGCCTAACTTGATGTTCTCACTGTCAGTCTAGTGGACAAATATCCACCAAAAATGGATACACCAAAGCTGAGGTGCACCCACAGGTTACAGGGCTGTTTGCATAGGAATTGTATAATTTAAGGTATTTTCAGAGAGAAAATTTTTATACCATCAATCTAGTTCTAGTACTTCTAAGAAAAAAAGTGTTCATTGGACTTGGTGCAAGATAATATTCTTAACTGAATTTGGACCAAAGACCCTCATTCCCTATTGAGGACAGAGATGTGATACAAAGTGCACCAAATCAGTGGAAAGACCAGAATCTCTGAATGTTGCTGTAATACATATAAAACCCATTATCAGTAGAAATATCATTAAAGAAGATGCTGTACAACATCATTTCAACAGTTCTTGTTATTACTTTCCCTCTACCAAAAACATTCAATTTTAGCCTGAATAAAGATAGCACAGTTTTGTATATAAAGAAAAATTTCAAAATTCCAACAAGCCTACATTATTTCCAGACACTTAATGCCTCTACAGCTTGTATTTGAGGCGCTTTAGTAGCAGAACAGTCCAGGAGGTTACACAGGACAGTTGGTATCATAGCTTGGGAGAATGAGCTTTCACCATCTGAGTAGGGTGGGTGACAAGTTACACAGCAACACCTGCTGGCAAATCCGCACAGGAGAAACATCCGTGTCCCCTGCAGAAGCTGCACTTCACTGGAGAAGCAATAAGATCATAATCACCAGGGACCCGATCCCACAAAGCCTCACCCCAGTGCCTGCCTCCTCACTGTGTAATCTCAGTAATGTGCTGGGATTGTGCGAGAAGATTAAAATGAGAAATAGAAACAAAGAGGAAAAAGGGCTTAAAAGAGGAAAGATACACAGAAGGAAGCAGAAATATAAGCAGGACCACAGTGGCAACACTCCTGGCAAATTTACTAACAAATGATTGTAGGATTTGGCCTCGTGATTTTAATTTGTAATAACAAAAAGACAATGCTATTCAGTCATAGTAGTGTGGGCAATGGCTTTCATTAGAAAATGTTACTGCCTCTTCAATGTTACATCCTTTTTCTATGATGCTCAGAACACCTGCACTCTTAAGGGTTTTTTCCTTGGATTTTTCTGAAAACAAGAAAAAATTAACAAAGCAAAATTTGTTGACAGTCCACCCCAGCCAGTGCAGTGGGTGTTCTACCTATGGGCTGTCACATTTTCCATGTTCACTTCTACAGGTGATAAATGCACGCTGACAACAACATATGTTACCAGTCTTAACTGTGTGGGATTTTTTTTTTTTTGAACCATGTAATTAAAGAGTGCTCACATCTTGGGGAAAAAAACCCAAACCAAAATAGGTGCAAGCTGATTCTGCCCAGTGTATTTAACATTGACTTACATCCTCATTCTCTGTCTAGTGATTTGGGTATTTCCTTAATGATGCATAGGAAGAAAAGGCGGGGGGGGGGGGGAAAGGGGAGAGAAAGGATTCTATCTTCCAAGTAGTAGTTATTTAAAAATAATACCAAACAACATTTGAAAATAACAGAAAGCAGACTAAGCATTGGTTCTCTGGAATCACCCTTGCCCCCCTGGGTCTCCTCACTTGTATCTCTGAGCTCTCCTTTTGTTTATTTCTGTCTCTTATTTTAATCTCCTTAGCCCTGCCAAGCGTGTTATATGTGGTCTCCAAAGGAGTGTTTCCTATACATAATGTTATACAATAGGACTCACCTATTCATCTGAATAAAAGTTGGTCTTGCCCTATTAATTACAGTATCATTATTTTTGGCTGTTTAATGTATCACATTATTATTCATTGAAACTTATACACTACTCTTCAGGGCAGCACAACATCAACAATACATATATATGCAAGTCAGTGGAAAAAGGTATTTCAGCACAATTTATCAAAAAACTTCTTATATAAACGTATTCTACAATATACCATAATTACTCTGGACAGCTGAAATAAAGCTAAATCCTAAAATCAATTGCAAATCTCTCTAGAAAATAAATCTGATTACCTGCATTTCAAGTACGATCAAACTACTACATACTAAATATATATGTAAAAAAGTCAAAGTTACAGAAAATGTATTTTCTCAGCCTGTTTTACAAATATGATGCAGTAGGTTTTAGCTACAGTATTTTAGTTCTAAAAGCAAGTTTGAAATATTGAGATGAAGCATTTCCTTGCTTTCTCTGCAAAATTTTGACCTTATGATAAGATTAGGCTTCCTTACTTGAGGATAACAAGGAAAAAAAAAAATCTGATGAGAACGCCAATGAGTTTACAGCATTTCAGATAAATCAAACCACTGTTACTTCCCCTTCTCATGGGTCTGCTGGACTGTGAAACAGCACAGGCAGGAACCTGCATCCTCTGGGAAGGGAAGTCACATAAACGCCCAGCTCTGCTAAAGAGGTGAAGATGTGGCAGGATTCATTTTGGCACAGCGCTGCTGCAACACACACTGCAACTCATCGGGGCTTTCAGAGCTGGTGCGAAAACACTGCGCTGCTCAGCTCGAGGCTTTTATATTTTAGCCACTTAAAAAACAAACTTCAGCAAATATGCCAAATATTTGCCTTCGCTGAGAACTAAGCCAAAGGAAACCGATGTGATAAACAGCCCATCTGTGAATTGGCTCTGCAGCTCAGACAGAGCAACAATTCTGGCACTGCTTCATCAGTATTTCTGTTCAGACTCAGGATGACTTTACTTTCTCAAGTCAGACTTACAGCTCGAACACAAGTCTATCCTAGAATACGATTTTAAGTAAATTTTGATTAAACAGGATTAAAACAAAAATCAGTCTTCTTAAGAGTGAGCCTTACACAGTAGAAAAGCCTTCCCAGTCACAGAATACAGTCGCCATAGCACTGTAATGTTGACAATTTTTGCTTCGTACCCAGTTTCTTTTTACCCCAGGACTATGCTCTGGAGCTTAAAATGATCCAAAACTACAGATCACATATGTTAAGTCTGAAATTTTATTAGGTAAAATGATACCTGAAAAAACCCAAACAACCTTAAAGGAATAGACTGACACATCATTCAGCCACCGAATGCAGAGACTCCCCTGATTAAACTCCATGCAGAGTTTCCTTAAGTGTCAGATTCTACTCCAGCCCTTATAAAGGGTTAAAACACAGATGCTGTGAATGGAATGTATAATCCTTAAGGCCCTGGAGCATTAAGACATATCTGCTCCTTAGGGTCCATCTCTGTCCATAATCAATTTCTTCCCTTGGAGAACATTAATTGTCTCTAATGATAGCTTTCCATCAATACATCCTTGATCTTAAAAGGCCTGTACAGCTTTTTCCTTTATTCAATCAAATCATCTCTACAATTGCCCTCCTTTAGTAAGATAATACCTTTTAAGCCTTGTATTTTAATATAAAAAAATAAGAGGTAGCAGCAAATTCTAATGGAAGTGCTAACATTTGAGAACCAGGATGATGGCTTCCATTATCCTAAATAATGTTTGAAGATTACGGAAAGCACTGCGTTTCAAAAGGTGGAAACTAATCCCCCACTTTCAAATTATTCCTTGTACAAAAATCTGTTCTGACATTAGGAATTTTTGTGCCCCAACTACAGAACACTACATTTAAATATTTGAATATGAAAGATAATTTTCAGCTCTGGAGGGGGAAAAGCAAATAATTACTATTTATGAGCCATAAATGCAGAATAATTTGAGAAATTGACAACCTTAAACACAGAAGCCCTTTATTTTTTCATTCTCTGATGCAGGGGTGGCTTAACTGTTCACTCAACCGACTATAACTCCAATCAGAAGTTCCTAAAATTAAATAATTTCATAACGTCTCCAGAACTCAATCTCCTAGTGACCCACTAATGTGTCTTGCTTTCCCCACCCCCTTCTCTTCCTTGTACATGCTTTTCAAAAGGCATGGAAATTCAATTTTTTGCCATTCAACTGATTTGTTTCCATTCAAATAGAGGATTTTTCTTGCACTTCTTTATCCAGATTGCCCAGCACCAACCTGTGTTTCTACCCATATTCCAACACACTTTTGTGTGAAATGGCACTGCTGTTTGTAATGGCTCAAAAACCTCAAAATTAAACATTGATGGTACAAAAGACCTGAAACCTTTAGAAATCTGCTTGGATTTTTTTTTTTATATCCAGCATGAGTGTGAGAATATTGGTGATGCCTATTTAGTACCATTTTTAGCTAAGAAGGGCCATGGAGAAGCTTTTCCACAACTGGCTATCATCCACCACTGGCTGTAATATTAGAGCCTTCCTCGTACTCTAGAATCATTAAACATAAATAAATAAAAGTAGAAGACTTACAATCAGGAATCTCATGAAACCTCTTACAAATATGTGTTATGTAGATTTTCTTCTCATTCTCACACAGGCACACATACCCATGACGTGCCCTTTACTACTGGTTATTTTACAAATATTAATGGCAAAAGCAATAGGAGACAAAAATAATGCTAGGAATAAGAAAAAAAGAAGAAATATAGGCAGGTAGATACAATCAATCTAACAGCTATCAAACCTAAACAAAACAAAACAGGAGGAAAAAAAAAAAAAGAGACCAGTTAACAACCTAGATAAGAGATGAAAATTGCCAGTGAGGCAGATCAAGTTTATTCAATGCCCTGATAAGCACCTATTTGCTCTTCCCCATAATGCTCTCTCAGTATTTATAAATTATCATTTAATTATGCTGGCAAGTGGTAATTGTCAAATAAAGCTCAGATAGGCATAAGCCCTCAGGCTGCACATGACAGAAAAATATCTGTTAAAGCTGGGCTGATTCACACGCTTAGGAAATCATTTCCTTTCTTCTTTTTATCCTTGCCAACAAATTATATGAACTGGCACTTTGTGCTTTGTAGGCATTTTGAAGTCTATGCAGATTACAGGAAAGAAAAATTAGTTGTTTCAGTATCTACCATTCCTAAATTATTCTGCTGATTTAAGACACCATGTTCTGTTTCAACAAAAGAGTGCCAAAGATCAAGGAATCAGAGCCTTTCTCTGCTTAGAATTTATGCCCAGGGTCACTTTCAATTGGGTAAATCAAGATTTGGGAATTATTGAATACTGTGCATAATAGATTTGATACAGAGCAATAGTTAAAATATGACATTTATCCCATTAGTGTAGAAACACTAAGCAATATTTTTTAAAAATCTTTTGCCACTTAGATTCAATTACAGACCCATTAAACATTCTCCGATATATACACACTGATACAGATACAGGCACCCACAGATTTGAAGCATTTCTTAGTTTACAGCATAAATTTCCAACTATGGAAGTAGATAGAAAAAAAGAGATGGAAAAGAAGTTTAGTGAAAAGTAAAAAACTGTAGTAAAATCAGGCTCTTGAGAACTTTGGCTGGGAACACGTGTCCAAACAACAGAAATGCCAGATTTACACATATTGCTGGAAAATTTGCTATCAATGCCATCACAGGATCATTACTGCCATAAAAATCACCAAAATCCCCTTTTTTTCCCTCTGTACAGTTACTGTGTGACAGACAATTAGCAATAGCACATTAAGTCTCTTACCCTGCTTTACATATGTACTTTTATGCATCATAGATCCCTTTGCTGTTAAAGGCTTCTAAGGTATGTTGGAGTCCAAAGCAAGTCTCCGTGTCCCCTTTCTTTGAACCTAAGCATATCTGTATTTTTTTTCACTTCCTCATGAGCAGAGTTAATAGAATTTCTCTCACAGTTTTACTCATACTCTAGAACTTATATTCAAATATGAGCTGTTATTAGTTAGCAGACGTCATATATGAGCCTTCTACCTATGATACTGGTATATCCTGTGTTATCTAAAACCCTTCTGAAGAAGTCACTGAGATTCTGAATCCTTCAGGAGCAGCTTGCTGGTAAAGTAGGTTAGAATTTTTCAAAAACATCTGTTCTCTTTCAGGCTGTCAGTAAGCCCCATTACCATAGGCAGTATACAGTTACCATATACTCAGTATACAGCAATAACACTATTTAACAGGGCAAGAAACATACTCTAAACTTCAACTGAATAACTGCAAATTCTGTTCTTCCAATTTATAGGTTTCGAGACTTAAGTCAATGTGCAACATTGCATATGGACTGCTTCACACAGATACTTCCTGTTGCTTCAGGGCAGCTGTAAAAGCATTGCTCAACAACCTCTCTTTTCTCATTCATGGAATCATCTACTGCCACTTCCCCCGGTCTCGTGAAATACCTCATCTTCCTCGGGAGACTCACGCGGAGAATTAGTGCCCCAGGGGTTAGATAACACAGAGGTTGGCCAAGCAGTGTAATTCACGGGTTATTCACCAGATGTTCAAGCAGCAGATAGCCAGAAAGCATTTACTGGTGCTGTTGCAGCCAGAACAAGCTGCTGCCTTATATCCAGCATAAGCAGCAAAGTAGATAATGTTTCTCATAGGAATAGCTTTTAGCCACATTGATCTACTGTAAAAGCTGCTGTACCACCGCATACCTTACATACACACACTATAGTCTGACATTCACTACCAATTCCCAGGAATAGATGCAGGAAGAACCAGTCAGTGTACCAAAAATATGCTGGAAAAAAGGAAAAAAATCGAATAGAAACACTTATTCCTACATGAATCTTGCATTCAGAAATTCCGGACATTAATTCCTGCAGTGGAGCACTGCACCCTAGTACTGGGCCTGTAGGTCCAGTGAGCCAATGCCAAACCAGAAATCTCAGCTCCAGAAGACTGCTGGACAATCTGAAGAACCTTAGGCTTGATAATTTTCCTCCTGATATTCAGGGTCCAACCAGTACACTGGCTGCAAAGTCTGAAGACAGATCATCAGTATGAAGTCTTTAGGGTCTTGGATGTGAACATCATTCTATTTCTTTTCCGACAAGACTATAAAATGCACCAATTAATTTGTTTATCAGTGTTTATTTCAAGTAGCATTTTATCAAAAGACATTCTATTATCACTAATTAGTGAACTGAATACTATATCAATTAAAAAGAATGGAACTGCCGTCATAACACCCCTCAACTAGCTGTTAGGGACTATTGCACAGTTGACAGAGGAAAATAATGTAGAAAAATCTGGAGAGTTCTAGTATTTATTCTGAAATAGGTTTTGTGCTGACAGCTAGCCAGAAAGTTTTTTCCTGGAAATCATTTCATACTATGAATAAAATTCATGGAAGAGTGATTATATCAGTCTTTTCCAACCTGAATGATTCTATGCTTGTAAACAATTACATACCAGACTGAGGGCTGAAGAGGACCATCTCCATAAATCAGCATTATTTCCACTTTTTGTTTTACTAATTTGGGTTTTACAGGTCTTTCCAAATGCATTTTGGAATCAGTAGACATTCCATAAAGTAGGAATCAACTCACCTTTCAAAAATGTTCTAATTATCTACACATGCTTTTTGACATCTTGAATCACAAAGTTGACCGTGGAAAACACATCATATTGCCAATCATAAATAACAACCCAGGGAGCTCAGAAAGCTTCTGCTCTAGTGGAAATCTGTAAACACGCAACCTTTTCTACTAGCAAAGGTTACGATGCTCTCGCTGTCAGTTCTTATGTTGATGAGACTTTACTTGCACAGTAATATTTTGTGGCGTTTACACAGCGCGTAACAGCACCTGAAGTTACTGCTGTAACTCTCTCTAGAGAGCCACAGTGTGAGGAAGAGAGTCCTGTACCACAGAAATTCCTGCTGATACAAACACATGAATTGGTATTATATAACAGACTTCCAGCCTGGACCAAAAAATACCTGACAGGACACTTCTGCTGGCACAACCCAGCTTCAACAGAACCCATCTTTCTCTGGTCACAGGTAATATTGCTGGGAGACCTCTCTTCTGAAGTCCTCGTACTTGAGATCAGGAATGAAAAAATGAAGCATGTGCTAATAAAATAAAATTTGGTATTCAAAACTATATGGACTATTAGAGCCTGTATATGCTGCTTTATCTCATCTTGCACAACAAACCTCTAGCTATGTTATGGCATTACTGACTTTCTGTATTTAAACTTGAAAAGAAGAGGTCACAAAAATCTTGTCATGATTAAGGGTTGACTTAAAATGGTCCTGTATCTATAAAGTATGATAAGCCTTGAATATTGTTCTAACATCTGATTTTTTTTTTTTAAATTAGTTTCTCCTTACTTTTATATCAAGTTCAATAAGACTTTTCCATACATGATACCACAACAAGGACCAGAACTCAAACTCCCTGATTTTACACCCTCAGGATGTGTTCACCTTTAGTCATATCCTTTGCACTCTATGGAGTAGCTTTTCATTTTTTTAAAATCTGTTTTTCAATATATTGGTTCAGTTTTCATTTAAATTGTCCAAAGAAATTAATAATATTAAGGTAATCTTCAAGACAGCTTAACCTGTTCCAGAAATTTATTTATAAAACTCATGTGAAGATAACAAAAGGTCTTCCTTAAAAATCACAGTGGATTGGGAAATGTGGATGGACAGGCTATAAATGTTATTTCTCAGTAATAGCCACGCTACCCTTTAATAACTTTTCTTTACAAAAATATTTCATCACATACACAAACAGTGATTTTTAGCTTAATTCAACTCTCAAACTACTTCAACTTCAGTAAGTTGAAATCACATCAAGTACACATACTCTGAGAACACACAGACAATATCCTATTTCAAACAAAGTCAGGCCTCTGCATTTCTGTGAAAATCCCCATGTAAACTTCATAGCTCAAGCCCACCTCATTATTGCAGCAGCAACAGAGCTGCTTCTCTTTACCTTCCCTATGTTTCCAGCTCACTTCCGAGGTCAGCCCAATAAACCCTTCATGGTCTCTATCATGACAGCAAGAGCAGGAATATGGTTTTGTTTTGTTTGTTTCGCTCCCTCCGGTAATTTTCTGGAAGAACTGGTTTGAAAATGTGAGGCAACATGCTGACATAGCATGGAACTGTAGAAACAAAAATATAATTTTTCCCAAAAAAATGTTACTCTGAAAACATTTTGGAGAGCCCACCCTGTCTCCTATTCACAAGATAGTATCTTACTCTTTAGGGGCACTTCAGGGAGAAAGATTTTATTGCAAAAAAAAAGTTTATTCCTTTTCAATTCCTACTTAAAATTAGGTTATTGAAAACCAGAGTTTAACTATAAAGTTTTTAATTTACATTGATTAAAAATTATCTATGTGAAAAAGTGATGTTATCAAGTAGACAAAGTGCACACTAGAATAGCTGCTTTCCTGGAAACAGAAGTTATTTTGGCATACATTATATTCAGCATCACATCAGCATGTACAGTGTAATTTATTTAGTTTCCTTGCACATGGAGCAATTAATTTTTTTCTTAAGAATTCATTTTTTTGTTTTGCTTATAGACAGCTTACGCTATGTTAATCCAAGCTACCTGATACCTGTTCTTGACGGGCATTCCCAAGAGGCAAGAAACAGCTTGTGCCACGACTACATCTACAAAACAGCATGTCCACTGCCTGGCCACTTACTGCCAAAAAGGCTGTACAGGTTTGCAATCTGCCCAAATCTGGAATCAGTTTGGACTCATTTGTCCTGCCAATCTTTAAAAAACTTTTAGGAATACACATATTTACTACTGCTACATTTCTTTCAAATCTGATTTGAGTTTAGCCAACAAGTGTCAAAGGTGCTGGGCATGGACGTGCAGAGAGGCAGCATCACAACACAACTGCGAACCCAGCTACAATTTCCTAAGAGGTTCACATCAAGACATCTGGAATCAGCTTCTGGCTTTGTTATTTATACAGTGTGGATTATTCATTTGAATTTATAAAGTGCTCCGAGACCCTGAGAAGGAAGATGCTGTGAAAGTAATACGCATGCTTATCGGTCTGTCCTTACTCAGCACAGAGCCTACATAAACAAGTTAGACAGGGAATGTGTCCCTTCAGGAGCACGTAGCTGGGATTCCCAGCCCCCTGTGCAGAATCACACGGGGAGGTGACCTGGACAATCACGACTTTTTCCTGCCACGGGGACAGGCACCATTCGGGCCAGACAGCAGGCAGGGCTGAGGACATCAGGACATCCACAGCATGCGTTGTATGTTTCTTACTGCTTTGAGAGATCTAAAACTTGCTAACAGCGACGATGCACATGTACTCCTAAAAAGCAGTTGTTGTCTAGTCCCAATTTCTCTGAAGGGTGTTGATCTGATATGTACTAACAAGGATAAGCTTTGCTTTAATTTTGGACGGTAGAATTCTCATTGCTTTGCGCAGGGTGTGGCCACTCAGAATTTAGGCGAGTCCTCGGGTGCTGCCAGCACAGCTCAGCACTGCCAGCCAGCAGGAACAAACCGTGAAGGAAAAGGATCCTGGGACTGAAAGTCCCTCCTCACGTTTAAGTATGTTATTATCATGCATCTTCGCATGGAAGTTGCACACCGTGTCCTCCTGAGCTGGCTTCTCCCCTTGACAGTTATTGTATCTTCATTAACAGCAGGAAAAATCCACAGATTTCTGATTTTTGTTATGTGAAAGTATTTAAAGATTAAATTTAAAGAGTATTGTTTGAACTCAACAAAAACTTTTAGGCCCTACCCTATGTTTCTGCCCTTCTGCCCACAATGTATTTTTCATATAATACAACCCTTTTTGTATTTTTATATTCTTTAGAAAGGTATTAGTGATCATCCTACAGTTATCACAAACCTAAATTATGAAAACACAAAATATATTTAGTTAGGAAATTAATTTTCAAGAATCGTTAGGGAAAAACTATTACAAATTGGAAAGTATTGGAAGGATAATACAAAACTTCACAACTGAACCAAATTTAACAGCTACTTCAAGTATTGTCTAACATATGATCGATATTTTTTCATGTTAAAGTTGAAAGAGATGGGGTTTTTTCACACTTACACACTAACAGCTACATGGAAAACATAAAAATTTAAGTTATGATTACTTTTGAAATTATTTGGTTTATATAAATTTTTTGTACCTGACTTAGTATGACAGAAAAATTATAGCACTCATTCTGTCCACATTGATTTTAACAGTTCATTAGAACACTCTACTTTGCTGCCAATAGAGCAGCACCAAAGAAGCTGTCACATTTTTAATATAGCTTTTTCACTTTAATGAATACCAAATTGTGATATTTTCTCTATCATCTAATTCCATTATTATTATTATATAACAGATGTTTATTAGCGCTCTTCAAATGAAGTCTGTGCCGAACTCTGTCGTCAATTAAATATTCAAAGACGCTGTTAAGATCAACCAGCCAGAGCTCCTCTATAGTCTGGGCCATATAATTTCAGTTGTTCCTGTACTGAGCCAAGTAATGTGTGTTTGTGACTGCCTCATCTCTTTCCTCTGGAGAGAGTATATTTTCCTTTCTTTTCCAGTAATATCCTGATTAATATATCTCCTTCTCTCAACTTTGGTTTTCATTGTGACATATCATTTTGCTTCAGTAAGTAAATATATAAAATGTACATCCGAAGTCAGGTTTGAAAGCCATGTAACAACTGACCTATTACAAACAATGGGTCTTCTGTAGTGGATAGCTTTGCCAGGATTAGTGTGTTTCGATGAGATAATCAACTATGCATTTTGTGACCAGCTCACTCACATCCTGGCAAAATGATCTTGCTGGGAGGCAGACTGCATGCTTCACTACCAGGAAATGGACAATGACAGATAGCCTGCATTTCCATTTACACGTATCCTTAATTGTTGTCACTGAAAAAGACGTGCCAGATACTGACACAACAGATCATTCAAAATAAGTTATGTATTCATGTTAAGCGTTATTTATCTCGACTGCAAAGGAAAACAAATATTGCTCTTTCTCCCCCCCTTCCTAATTAGCCGATTGTTTCAAATGCTTTTTGTTAGGGATTCAGCAATTTATGTTCTTTAAGCTTGTCATAAAGATAACACTTATTATGAACTATGCTAAGAATACAGTCCTAATTCAGCTTCCTTTCTTTCTGGCTACACCATAATGAAGATGTTTGCAGGATTCATTTATTTGATTCTGTCCAGGGAACCTCATGAAATGTATTTAAAAATAAACACAATAAAACACCCATGCTCAAAACATCACTGGCTTTGTGTGTGTGTGTGTGTGTGTGAGAGACATCCTAATAACAGTGATATGGAGTCCTGGTAAAATTTGGTAAAAGAAAAAAAAAAAGCTGCATTAACAGATAGGAAATTGGAAAAGAATATTCTAGCTAACACTTACAGAAAAGCTGAAAATTATGGTATAAAACAACCTCATTAAGACAGCTTTTAAAAGGTAAACAAAAGAACCCTCCAAATCCCTCAAGATTAGAGACAATAAAAGTAACTTCTTAAAAACAATTGCATAATGAAAGATAGCCATTACTAACACTGGAGACCTTCTGAATAAAAATAGCATGGAGTACAGTTGTTGTTGTTATTATTATTAATACAAAGAATTCTGGTCTTTAGTTTCCTATGCCAAGACCACTCATCTTCACCACACCATGAGGTGCACAAGGACTTCTCAGTGAGGGAGAGCAGCTGCTCTGGGTCCCCACATACCAATTCCCATCCTCCCTTCTGCCCTCTTCAAATTTCTCAGTGACCACGGTGTCATCACAAGCAGAAATTAAACAGACACACCAAAGACTCTAAACTCAGAAAGTCTCACCAGCCTGAAGATAGATTTAAACTGGCTGTATATAATGCATGGAGCATAACACAGAAATGTGATGTACAGAACAGACCTGCACTGAATTAATCAGTCAGTGAAAAAAACAAATCTCACTGCTTTCCCAAATATAATCTAGTTTCAATACGAACTTGCCACAGTTCTGATTTTATACTATATTTTCTGGGTAAAATCGCTTTTCCTAACAATCAGTGAAACAGCCTATTTCCACAATTCCTTACAGCCCAGCAGCCAGGCCTACCTCTACAGCCTTGTTAATTATGAATCCTTTCTGTGATGCTAATAGATTATTCCACTTCGAATGAGCATCCAAAATTATTTAGTAACACCTTGTTTAATATGACAGTTTTGTGATTTTACATATGAAATAATTAATTTGCTTTAAAAAAAGTGAGGAAAAAAAATAGAAGAGCTTTCACTTGTGCTCTCAGCTCTTTTACCAGCAACACTCGGGGCATGTCTTTAATTTCTTTTTGGGTTTTTTTTTGATAATTCAGCAAACAACAGCTGAACTATATCTCTACCAGGTCAGTACGCACAGGTACTACGGATGGGACAACAAATGGCCCTACAAATGAATTTTGCATATATGCAATATAAACAAAGTCAGTGTCAGCCTATAGCAGGTTCCATGCCTGAATAAGTAAATTGTTTTTTATCTTCAGAATGCAGCTTAATTTCGATTTGGTTTTATTCTCACTGTTTTTAGTTTTGACTGTAAAATCCTTATTCGTTCACCATAGCTTATGGCCTGACTTAAGAAATTATTAGTACCTTCTTCAACCTTTGAAAAACCAGATTTTTTACAAAAGGATTCAGACATCTCTCTTCATGTAGGAGCATTTCTTGTTAATACATCAACCAAAAACAACAGCTTCCACAATGGACCATTACTCTGGCTAATCCAGTTTCAGCTTTATTGGCATGAAGCTGATGGTGGCCCATTCCACACTGCCTGGAAAACAGATAAACTCACTTTGTAAGCATTTATGCTGTATTACATGCCAGAATGAAAGGTGTTTAAGTAAAATTCTTAGACGAATGATATAATAGCACTAATACAAGAGCACAAGGCTCAGACTAGAAACTGCTGTATTTTCATAGCCAATGCACAGGATGTATTCTGCTTTCCTGTCACTCAGCAATCCCATTTCAGGGGATTGAAAGACGTGGGAAATAAACCCTCTTGAAAAATCCAGCCATTAACCTTTGCCTCAGTTTACCCAGCTGCAGTGTCTTATGGTAAAATATAGATGTATTTTACAACAAGAGGGCATTGAAGAATTCTCTCTCTCTTTTATTGTTCTCTTCTAGTATTTTGAAGAAAGCTTCTATGCAGCACTTAAACATACTTTAGGAACAGATAAAGGACTTCCTAACCTGGTCTAGACAAACTTATTGCTTCCAGCTTACAGACTCTTTTCACGTGGCTTCAATTTCCTGTGTCATTTCAGGAGCAACCCAGGGAAGGAACAACAAATTGGTCAAACCACATCCCTGGCACACCTGTGTCATTCAACAGTCAATACTAGGTGGTCCCTAAACTGTTTAGGTGAAGTCAACCCACTACAAGTATCTTTAGACTGCTAAGGACAGGCTAACTTATATTTCCTTATTAATGGAATTAGGTATTCCCGATGTCACAAACACCATCAAATAAGTTATTGATACCAAAACTCTGTGTGAATTGCCTCTTATCCATTTCCTGGTCTGCACAAAGATCATTAGGACACGCCAGTAAAGGATGAAGGTCAGTCAATGGACAGATTTGCATTTACCCACCTTTCTAGAACCATTAGATCAGAACTTCATTACACACAGACAACTTCACTGTCAAAGAGAAAAATTCTTTTCCCTTCCATTGCACCCACAACAGAAACATAAACCAGTAACACTTGGACACAAGTGTTCATTTCTACCACAGCCCCTCTTGATCCACTGAGCTAAAAACACATTGCAGGACACAATCCACACATGCCCCTTTTTGTAACAGGTTGCAACAAAGGCCAATTAATGGCACATTATTGCAGGCCCCATATTCCACTTAGCAGACAACTATTTTCTAATCAGAATGCAGCTATGATATTAATATAATGACATGTTCTATATATAATAGGCATCGTCGAACATACAGTAACATAATACTGCAACAAAAGACAGTCTGGAGTCAAAGTCCTGAAAGTCTGCACAGCTATTTCTTAATTTATTTTCCAAGCCTGATTTTCTCACCTTTCTGGCTACCTCCACCACATTGGGGTAAAAAGCAACACTCACCCAGGCAAGGTCACCAGAGTCCTCTGTGAGAAAACAGAAAACCTGAAGCACACCTGGCACACTGGATGCAATCCTCCATGGGAACCGGACAACTCTGCGCCGGCTTAAGGGCAGAGAGCACCCGAGAGGTGCCTCCAGACTCCTCAAACATGAGCATGCTATCTCTGCCACACTCCCGGGCTGACTACATTAGAAACAAGAGAACAACTCCCCGAAACAAACTCTCATGTAATTCCCCACATCATTACTGATGGGCTAACCAAGGCATCTAAAAGAATCTACCCCCCCGTCCATTGAGCTTTGCGTAAAATATTCAGTCCTTACAGTACAAGAACAATACAAATGGATAATCAGGGGTATTGATTTCATAATGATTAATGGATATTGTACTGTATCTTTTTGCACTCTGCTTTCCTTACAGAGCCAAGGCTTCCACCAACGTCACAGGGAGTTTCTTGAGTGAAGAATGCTGGACTAGGTAATTGTTTCTGCACTTAAGGGCATCTTGCTCCATTTGTTTTGTGCATAATAAAAGCTCATACTTGTACCCTCATTTAGCATTTCTGAATAAACAGAAATTGTGATTCATAATTCTCTATCTTCTTGTCCTCATTTCTTTAAAAAAAATAAATAAAATTGAGTCACTGTTGTTTAATCCGATAATTATGCAAACACTAAATCTTACACTGGAGGAGAAAATGTTAACATATATTGAAAAACCAAAATGCATAGAACTATAATCTGTATGATAAAATGCATTACTCTGTTTAAAAGGATTGTTTTACAGAGGCAATTAACAATCAGCAATCATACAGTTCAGCCCGGTGTTTTGATGCCATCTGTTGGAGTAAGTCTTCACATTCCCTCAAATGAAGCTATAATTTTCCGTTTATGATTTCATTAGATGCATAGAGTGTAACAGCTACAAAAAGAAAGAGGATTTCACCAAAC
>VWZG01013475.1:300709-355886 GCA_013396735.1 Grallaria varia | reverse complement strand
TCACCAAACGCTTTCATTTTAGAAAGAGCTGCTCTAAACATTTCTGGTTGACACAAATCTTTTCCTAAGAGGACAGGAAGTTGGTAAATTTGCAGTCATTCCCAGAACTCAGTAACACATCCTAGTGTTTAAAGAAATGTTTCAGGAGCATTATTTCCTATTAGCAAATTTATGAAAAATTTATTTTAGAAACATGACACATTTCATTTCACTGGAAAAACTGCAGTAAAAGGCACTCAGGGAAAAAAAGGTATTTTTGTTCCTTTCCAAAAACTGGAGTGAATTTTTTGACAATGGAACAGGGTTATTATTCTACATGTTTCACAAAAATACATTTGCCCATTTTATTAACCCATTAAATACTCGATTAAATCTTTGGGGGATTTTTAATACACTAGGGGGAGCTCGATCACTACATTGTACACAAACAATTAGCTCAAACAAAGTTTAACTCCCTAAAAAGATCTTTTAAAAATAGCCTTATAAGCATCTCTAGCTGATAAACAAGTATTTCTACATGACAGCACCAAAACAAAATTCCTAGAGAATATTAAGCAAATAATAAAAGTCATAGAAATACATTAAAATTACCTATAACCATTTTTTATTTTTGCATTATTATTACATAGACTGCTCTACTGTATCCAAGGGGGGGAAAAACCCCCATAAAAACCAACCAAACAAGGAACCCCCACACCACCTCAAAAATCAACCTAAAATAATCCTGCTTTTCCTACATACCACACAGAGTTAACCCTGTAATGCTGGCCCTTATACTCTTTATTCAACCATAGCATAAATAAGAGTTTAGTGTAGCAGCATTGCTTAACTATTACATTTTTCTTCTGCATTACTACCAATTACACAAAATGTTTTGCTAAGAGCAGAAGGAATAAATTCTGATTTTACTTATGTGCCTACAAGTTTCAGTCTTCTAAAATGAACCAATTTGTAAATTTTTAAAAACTCTAATCAGTTAACCCTAGCAGGAAAATTCCATTCATAAAAAGAGAAAAAAATACTTGATCTGATAAATCATGATTTTAATTGCTGATTTCTTTCAAGTATTATGGTGAAAATTGCCCACTCAGCTGCAGCTTTCAAAAATCAAGAACAGACTAATATATATGGCCGTAAAAAATTATGCTCAACTGAATAGTCCTCAAAAAAACCAACTATTCAACTACTCCAATTCCACAGATGTCAATTGAATGTCCATACTACAATTTTTTTCAAGAATACATTTTCCAAGAAGTGTGTATTTGGCAAAAATGCACTCTTTGAAACAAAGGAATGCATTTTACTACTAAAAAACAGGGTAAAGGTAAGCAACAATAACAACAACTTTATGCTCCTATTTTATTACTGCTTTTGCATCCCCAACTCTATATTCATCTGTTTGTTTTAAACTCCATATCCCCCCCTCACCAGGAGAAGAGCTGCCCTGTACATCATGTCATCAGTGTTTCCAGTTAAACCTCCACGTGAAACTCCTGCATATAGCCTTTAATGATTATTATTAAAATATTAATTCAAGATGCTAGAGGGGAAGAGGAAAGGGTGGAAAGTCCATTCCGTCCGGTCTGGCTTGGCCATGCCAAGACTGTAATGACAAAAATATTAGTGGAAAGAGGATTATGAAGTGGCTGTGCAGCAGATATTGCCTCCAGCTTAGAAGTAACATTTTACCTGGCTGCACTACAAGAAATTTGTCCCAGATTCCACAGGATGAGCATCTACACTTTATTAAATTAAAAAGTTAGAAACTTTGACAGAAAATCACATGCTGATGACAAAGGTGTAAAGAGGCAAATGTTATTGGAGTAGGATAGCCAATATTTTTTCCTGTGCTTACTCTACTGGAAAATTTCAAGAGACTGACTGACTGAATCTATCACCTTTCTTCACTAAAAGAAGAACAAGGTAATTTTCATGTCTTAATTCACTACTAAAAATATGGCATTACTCAGTATATATAAACACACAGAGGACAGGCAGTAAGGACAACCACTTCCAATAGTTTTTTAGGACAAAATGCAGAAGCAATAAAAGCTACATTGAAATGATGTTTCTTTCCAGGCATTCCTAATGCTACAGATTACAAAACAAACTAATCACACAAGTGTTACTGATACAATCTTTCATTGATTGTACAGTCTGTCTCACCAAGAAATGTCTCAGGCATGTTCTACCTCCTCTTTGGAGGACCAAACGCTGTAGGAGGCAAATACTGTCCATTGTGACTGTGTTAACCTGCCCAGTTACTCAGAGGAGTTTTGCAACTGAAGCAACTCAAGCTCTTTGATGAAACAATTTTCAATCTGCAGCTCCAGAATTAGGAACTTCTTACAGACCAAGAATGATAAAGAACATGTGATTACAACAGCTATTGTAAGCACAGGTTTGAAGTGATATATAAAAATCACCACTGAAAATATATTTTGATTATAGATTGAATTTCAGTTCAGTTGGAACAACGGCCTGGGTCTGTTCACCATCCTTTCCCAACAATAACTTGTGGCTATCACATACTAAGTTAGAGCTTGACTACTTGGGATGGGGGAGAGAGAAATTAAAATATCAAACTTTTAAAAATCTCACAGATTTTTAAATGTTACAGAACATTTAAGGGCAACTCATGTCAAATTGAACACATTCTGTCACATGGAGGATTGCTCCAATGTAATACCCAGAGTTTCTGAGGTCTTGTTCATAGTTTACAAGTTCTTGTAAACAGAAAGATGGTAAACAACAGATGGCAAACAACGTAAACTAGTCACTATAAAGGGAAAGATGAAGCTAGAAAAAATACCCTGCACACTAAATGGCATTTCACTGAAAAACGAAGACAGAAAGTGCCAACTTCAGGCAAGGAGCAGCAGTTGCATTCTTTCCTCTTTCCCCAAGTTCTATTTGAGAAGTAGAAAAAGCAGAGAGCTGGTATGCTCTGTCATTAGACCCTAGATACTGAAACATTTAAGCCTATAAAGAAATCTCTTTCATGAAATGAAAAAGAATTATGTAACTTGAGCTACCTCTAGCTCTCTCTGTGTGTGGACCATACAAGGCACATTTCCTATGGACAAGTGACAGTGCACATAATTACTGCTGGCTACCAGAGGAGGAAGAAAAAGCGCATAAGCTACTGCCACAATAGGCATCACCTAGCCAATACGTTAATTATGAGTAGAGGCACATTGTTTTTAAAGGGAATGCTTGATGATCAAAAGACCAGAGGTTCACTTGAATAAACCTCTAATGAAAGTCATGGGTGGTGCCCAAGGATGGCACTTGCTCCCCTTCCTGTTGCTCTCATCCTGGACATCTCCTAAACAAGGGCAATTGTTTCTCTCTAGCAAAAGCAGTTTCCAAAAAAAAAAATTCACTTGCCAGGTGAAGATAAATAACAAAAGGTTAGGTACTTGAATTAAAAAACATCTGCCTTTTGTGTTCTTCATTTATTAATAAGTCAACAAACATGGCTTAGAATACCCAACTTCCACATATCAGGAAATGACTGTACCAAGTAATTTCAGTTCCATTCAGTATTGCAAATGGTTTAAAATTCTACTTGTTGACAAGATGACTCACCTCCACAAAGAACAGAAGAATGATATTTACCTTCACTTTCTTTTCTACTGGAAGAAACAAAATCTGCCTAACTTATTTTCCTTAGTCGCTTTCAACAGTCCTTGAAAACTTTATGGATAACAAATGGTCTCATTTAGCAGCTAAAACAAAAGAATATATCAATAAATAAGAAGATATCAATAAAATCTTCCATACTCTGACAAGAACTCATGGAGACAAGGCACAGGCATTGCAATTAGAAAAAAAAAAATCATCCTAGGACATTCCATGTTCAGGCTATAGAGGACGAAGTCTGCTTTTGGTTACATCATTGCTTACACCAGCATTTATTTAGGGGAACAAGACTCATGTCCAATGATCACTGGTCTAAGTAACACCAGAACATGGCACTGAAATGACATCTTTGCTTCTGGAACACAAGCAAGTCCTAATATACTTTTCAGCTGGACTTGCAGCTCAAGCATCATCCAACTCCCTCTCACAAGCTTCCCAGGAAAAAAATGCAGACCAAATAGAAGTTTCATAAAATACATCATATACATCCACTAAATGGCTCAACTGAGACTTTTCTGGAGCTTTTAATTTTGATAAGAACATCACTAAGTTTAAAACACAATTTTCTTATTTGCTTAATATTTAGGAGGCTGAAAATGAACGGATGCTGTTTCTTCCTCAAATGCACACAGAATTCATGCTGCAAGACAGTATGGCTACTACAGTAGATCAACATTTTATTCACTCCTTAAAACATGAATATTTAAACAGAAGACATTTTTCCCCATGCAGAAGCCTAAACAGAAGCTCTTATCTGAAATAGTAAAAGCTGCTATTTTTTTTTCAAGAGGTTTTAGACTGTATAGAGATAGTTACATACACAGGCATCTCAAATGAGAGGGCACCATACATACATGTAATTGGTTGCCTTTTCTTTTTCCTCGGCAGTCTGTACAAAACGTGAAAATGTGCCTGCTTCTGACTAGCCATTAAAAGGCAGTGGTTGCACCATACTGTGATTTGGGGAGCTGAAGAAAATAGCCAGAACTGACTGATATCTGATAAACAGTAACAGGAGTCAGTTTATTGCACCAATCGTTAAATAATGGTGCTGATTATAAGGCTGCTAACTGCAGATGCTGTAATTGTCTGTCATAAATCTTAGTCATTTGTGACAGGAGCACAATGAAAGAGAGCATCTGCTTGAGGGCAAATGACTTCTGATAAATATCAGCTCTGCTAAAATGTACTTGGATGTGTCTCAATATTTTGGAGAGCCATTCATGTTGCTTCCACAAATGTGAAGTTATTATTGGTTTGTATTGATTTTGCCACCTTGGGTTCCCCCCCCCACCACCCCTTTTTTAAAGAGACAGAGTCAGAGAGTGACTCAAGGTTGAGTTGAATTGAATCTCAGCTCTTTATCTGATCTACTCATTCCTCTCAAATGCATGTTTGAGTGGAAAAAAAAAACTGCACTTTTTCAGAAGATTGCTACGCAGAGACACAGCCTGGAAAATTCAATATGTAGCTCAGGTTTTTATTTTTTCTCTTAAAGCAACACCTTAGCGAAGGACAGAAACACTTTTAAAATACTAGCTTTTAAAAACAAGTTTTAAAAGGGTTTGAAGTTGAAGTAGGAGTCAATTAAGCTATATCTGGAGAATAATAAAATGCAAATTTAAGAAGTCATCTGAAAGTATTTTTTTTTTTTTGTTTCAGAATAATTAACAAAATTTAATTTCCTGGCCAGCCTGTAACAAAAAGTTCTTCCACCCTTTCCCTTGCTGAACATTGCTGAACATTAATTTTATAAATGCTTATCATTCAGCATGATATAGCAGACTAATTTCTCATATTCATACTTAAATATGTATTTCCTGGTGATATTCTTAACAAATCATCACACACTGAAAATGTTTTCACAAGCAAAGGTAGCAAACTTAAAATTGAACATTTCACTGGTAACTGACCATTAAATAGATAATGACTTTCCCTCCCAGCAATTCCTTCTTTAATTCAATGATCAGTGCTTAAACCTTGCAACAAATTAATTGGATTCTCCTGGCACTTGTTTCCCTCACTGCAGGATTGCACATGTTTGCAGAACAGGTGCAACTCACATGTTACGTACGCAAAACCTGTTGGAGTAAATCAGCTGCAGCCACCTGGTGGGAGCCTGACCCACATCATTTACAGGTCAGGGCATCACCTGGAGCTTACACAGTGCTTGGTGTAAAGAATAAAGCCGAAAAATCATAAACACGGGGGAAAAAACCCCCTATTTTCTACTCTTCAAATAACTTTACTAGTGGGCTAAGACCAATATAGCATGGAACCATATCTGAACCACCCAACCTGTGTCATTGGTGAGGTTCAGATTTGGGGGTTTTCAGCAGAACCCCCATCACTTGGCCTAATAAAGTGGCAAGAGGAGCATCACCATCACCTCTCATGTGGTCCAGCAACTGCAAACCAGTTGAAGGACATGAAGGGCAGAGGACCCTGGACAGTATATCTTGCCATGAGATAAATGGGAAATTTCTCTCTGCATAATGAATAAAAAAATTTAAAATAAAAAATAAAACAACAAAGGAAATAGAGGGTAATGAGGAGGCAAGTGATTTTCACATCAGTATGACATGAGCAGCTCATGAAGATGTGATAAGGTCCACACTATTTGTAGTATTCAAAGAAATGAGTTACTAGAGCTAGTGGGGAAAATCTCTAACTGGAGTGTCGTGGAAGACTGTCACCGTACCGAGTCAATGAGCAACAAAATGGCCAATGAAATTAACTGTTGATAAAAGTTAAGATACTATTTGAAAATCAAACACTTCTCCTTTTACCTGTGCATACTGAGGTTCTAAGGTGGCTACTACCATTTGGTGATAGAATAGATTGTTTTATGAAAACACCAGCTCAATGCCCACTTGCTGTCAAAAGAGTCAGCTAAACACTGTGAATCTTTTAAGAAAGAGAACAAATTAGGAAATCACAAGGCGTTTCTGTATCTTCAATACTTAATGCAGTTCTTCACTTCCCCTCCCCAAATTATGTAATTGAAACAGCAAAGATTTGGAGAAGACAACAAAGACTGTAAAGTCTGCAGTCTAGAGACAGGGAACATTTTCATTCTCTAACTAATATTTAGTGTTTGAAGATAAATTTGATATAAAATCACCTCAGGAACGCTTATTTTTCATTCTCCCTTGAGTTGCTTTTTTCCCCCATCCCAATTCCTACTTGCAATACACAGCCTTAGCTTTCACCTCCCAGTTCCCAGATAGGAATTTACAGATGAAGGCTGTGATGAATCCTGAATAAGCCACTGGAGAATATATTCAGTTAAGACTAATAAGGAAACACGACCCATCCTTTCTCTCAGTGAAACAAACCACCAAACAATCAATAAGAACAACCCACACAATGAACCAAAAACCACCACCCAACCCATTTTCAAGTTCAAATGCACAGAGATTAGTCCACATTTGACATCTAAATACCTAACATCACCTTTTATAGATTCAGTATTTATTAGACTTGTTAAAGTATTATCTTGTCATCGTTCTTGGTCCAAAATCTCTCTTCCAACCTGCAGGCAACAGGTTGTGAAGCTTCAAAAGTGTGAGATGTTTTTAAAAGCTAAGTTGCCTCTGTCACCGCCTCAGTAATAAAGATGATAGTCAATCTATTTCAAATAGAATAATTATAGTGCTTGTTTTGATCCTTTAGCATTCACTTTTTCCTCTGCAATCAAGAAATCTGAGATTCAGGCATAAGTCAAGTGCCATGTAACCTATTTCCTCCCACCTGAAGTTAAAGACTAAATGGAAACAACTCAGCTTTCTTGACATTCACCAACTTTCAACCATCTGTCAACAACACACAGCAGCTCCATTCCAACAGCTCCAAGTAACAACAAAAGGTCAGCAAACCGAGGAGAATGCACTTCCAGAGGCTGGAGGGTCCAGGCTAATATACTCAAGAAAACCACAACAAATAGGGAGAACTGCAGTAAATCACATTGCCATGTTAGCCTTGGGGCTGAAGAAGTGACTTAAAAGTGTAAGCTTATTTCAGTTTAAATAGAAAACCCTTAACCACTTAATCAGTTCCAATAAAACTCTTCCATTAAAAAATACTGTCAAGAAGCAAGGGAAAGCAGTATTCAGACTATGAATTGCTCCCAAGGAATGCTCTGAAAGCTTTCACAAAGCCTACAATGAAACCATCCCATTGACTTTTCTGCGACGGTTGAACAAGATGCTTTGACTCCCCCTCTCCCCCAACATTTAATTGTTGGTTTAGTGGACATCTACAGTATGTTTTCCTCAGGTTTTACCCACAGTACATGACTAGCTAAGGATAGGCCAAAACATTTTCATGCCTATAAATAATTGGATTTCTCACAGCATCTTGAAAGAAAAAGTGGTAGTAAATGTTTTTCTTTAAGTTGAAGACAAAATTTGGAGTTGGGAGGAAATAAGAGTTTTTGGTTATTTAGAAGAGCACAGGAAGTTATTATTTATGTGAACAGAAACTCACTGTTGCGTTGAGTGAACATCACCTCAAGTAACTCTTACTAGGCTATGATTTCATCATATGAATGGATTTTTTTTTTCAGAAAAATTTGCCAGCAAACTAATGTCCTGAAGGAGTAGTATTGCTTAATTTCAATTTCAAAATTAAAAAAAAATAAAAAAATTCAAGTTTGAACTGCAACTCTTCTTCTCAGGTCCAAACAACAAAGTTGCAGCCTCAACTTTTCTCCAGAATGAGCTTTAAATGATGTCTGTGCGACAGTCCTTTTCAGGCCAATCCATCACTGCGGGGGAAGGATCAGCAGGGTGTGCCTGGGAGGACATACGGGCATTCTTGCCATGAGAGCACGAAGCCTTTCCTAGGGGCACTCAACGGGTTAAAAACACTGCAATATGCATTAAGCACATGTTTCAAGTCAGCGGGGTGCCAGTCTAAGATGTCCTCAAAGCCTAATTTGATAGATATTATGCCATATGCTGCTGCAAGTAGTTAGTAATAAAGAAAGTAAAAATTTTATGGATGAGCAAAACAGGAGCTCTTATGGATGGAGTGTTTTTAAATCAGGTGTATAATTTACGTACCGTCAGACCACATGTAGAGTGCATTACTCAATTGAACTTACGAGCAGATAGGAAGGCAGTTTCTTTTAATAAGCACTTCTTCAACTTATTGGCTCTACAATTACTTGCACCAATTACCAGCAGCTGCTGCCTGTTTGGTGTTTTATCTTAGACAAGGAGTTACATTAGTTTCTAATCAACAAACCATTCAAGGACTCTTTAAAAATATTTAAATTTAATTTCCCCATTTATTTTGAATTAACTGAAATACTAGATATTTTCATTGTAGTGTTTGATTCTTCTTAGGTTGTTCTCCAAACACAGATTCACTGTTGTAACATTAAATTTAAAATTTCTATAAATCCAAGAATACACATTATAAAATATTGGATAAAAGCATGTATATGCAGCATTAGTATTGACTTTATTAACTATGTATGGCAGTAAATATACAGGTGATTGCTACCGCTCTTATAAAACATTAAGCTTGTCATAGATTGCATTGTACTCTAGAACTTTAATGACTTGTTCAAGTCTTTCAACTTTCTTTATTATTTACCCGTCTGCAACCTAGTTATTACCAGGGAAAGTAACCTTTAAAAATTAAATTAAGATAGTCTTTTTTATGGGAAAGAAGTATATTTTTTCCTTTATCTCTAGATTTTCAAAATTATAGTTCTAGAAATTTCCAAGCAACTTAATGACTCTTGAAAAACACCTTCCTGCAACATGAAAACTGGTACTTCTTTTATAGTTTTTCTTCCCAAATATCTCAATGGGAGAAAGATAATAGCCTAAATAATTTCAAACTGTAAGTAGCAGTAGTAGATGAAAACTAAGATGTACTGTAATACCAGACTCAGGTTTTTTTCAAATAAATAATAATTAAATCAAACCCAGAGTGTCTGTGAAGTTATTACAACTGAGTTATTCCAACTTGCCTGAATTACAGACCTGCCACCTCTACCAAACACAGGATTCTACCAACACAGGATGTTATTACCATACAACAAACTCTCAAGAGACTTCGTGGCGGTCTATCCCTACTCCTCCCCATGCCATCTCCCCCATCCAAAACCAAATGCTATGGACAGGAAGCTTATGCATGTCTGGCGTAATTTAAGAGGCTACAGTGGACAACTCTTGTTTTGGAAACAGCCCCTCTCATGGCAAATTCCTGGGAGACACCAGGAAGACTGGAATCTCAACAGGTGTGCCATTGGGATTGGTACCATTAGTGCTCCATCCACTTTAGGGAGCACATCAGTGGTGACGGGAGAGAAATCTTGCAACACAAGCCACCTTCGGGGCAGGTTTCAGGTTTGGCACTCAGGAAAGGGAAGATGACAATCCAGTGTTGTCTCTCAAATCCATCAGTACAAAGTTATGTAAGTCCAAACTTAGTAAAAATATTTCAGTTTCCCATTCATGGGGAGTTTGTTACAGTCATACATTGCAGCTGTTTGAAGGAAATGAAGAAAACCCCTCTTCGTTCCTAGTTTTCTGAAATTAAACATCAGCACATGCAAATTCTGCACCTTCTTAAAATAATTAGATCTAAATAGAGCAGCCTACTTGTTTCTTCTTACAATATGTTAAAAAATAAATAATCATGACTTCTAAAAGCCCTAGAAAATTCATTGAAAGGGGCCTCAGGATCAATGCCTCATAATAAAGGAGCCCTCTGTAAACACCAAAATACTACAGCTATTTTCAGAACCCAGTGCAAGAGGTGACTTCTAGTATAGCTGCTCCAAACACAGACTTAAAACTGTAAACACAAAATAAAGTAGGCAGCAAGAAACTTTTGGAAGTCATCTGACCCAACCCTAACTCTCCCCAAAGCAAGGTCAGCTTCAGGCCTGGTCTTGAATTGAATTGCACTGAAAATGGCAACAGAAAATGGGAAAATTGTTCTTCAAATGAAAAAAAAAAATACTTAGAAACTTCCTAGTGAGCATCCCTTGAAGACCAGTGATGAATCAACCTTACATGTCTCAGAAGTTATTATTTGTATACCCTTCCCTCTTGTTCTTCTACAAAACATGCCAAAGAAAAAGCAGGGAAGGGAAGGGGCAATTTTCTAGGATTTTACTGAACACAGATAAAGAGTCATGTCTTCTTCACTCTTATAAAAAGAAAAATCAGTATTTTCCACAGAAGAGGAAGGTTCTGCCCTCTCTCTACCACAGACTTACAGTTTTATTTCTTCATCACACTACTAGTGTAGTAAAGCCAGCCAAGATCATAAAGCATTTTGCTATTGAAGTTTAGAAATACATTCATATTTCTATTGCACATTCCTTTAACTCCTGCAGCTAACTTACAAATTATCCATCTTTTAATGTCATCACTCTCACAGCTGGAAAAAATCTAACCCTCTCAGGACTCAATCAGATATTCACATCAATCTGTGTAATTAACACTAAGCTTAATATCTCTCTTAATTATGACTGCAAACACTTTCTTAAAATAAATCAAACTCACTCACAAAAACAAAACAAAGAAATCTAACACCATTTAAAAATTACTCATATAAATCTTTGAGAAGATTAATTCAAAGCCTCTTAAGCATTTTAAATGGAGAATAAAAAAAATTAAAAAAAAAGGAAGATCCATGAAACCTAAGGTTCAAACATGAGAAGGAACTGCTCCAATTAGTTTCTTGTGTTCCTTCAAGGTGTGAGTAGTTCACCAGCTCTCCATGTGTCCCTAATTTCTCTGAAAACTTATTTCTGTCTTTCCATAGATATTTCCTACCCCCACCCCAACATACATGAGGGATTGTACAGTGTTCTTGGGCAAATATTTCAAATATTTCTTGAAAGAAAGGTGGTCCATCCATTAGCAAAACTAACGTTACCACACATGTTTTTCTACCCATAATTACTGATAAACACAAACCAGGAATGTAACTGCTTGTCTCTCTAGCTGATACATCAGGGTGTTCAGGAAATTCCAGGAGGATCTTACACTCTCTCTGGATCAAATCTATAGAATGCCAAGCACTCATTATACACAATCCTCTAAGCACATTAGTCGTCCTTGGGAATATACGTTTACAACATTATGAATTTCAAACATATCAACAATTAAAAAATTACTGTTGTTTAGGAGCTATGCTTGCAGAGGATGTGTACCTTCTGTAAACAAAAGGCAATAAACAAAATACCATGGATGTCACTAATCTCTCCCAGCTCTAATGCACTACCTGAGCATTCAGCAAGGCTTTGGCTACTAAGGTGGGCACCACAGGGCTCACTGCCCAGCCACGGAGTAATGGACCCTCTCCAGTTGTTTTCAGTATCAACACTAACCAGGGCAGTTAAGAGCTACTTTGTAAACATAAGGAACTGAAATGAAATAGAATTAACAGACTTTGGCACTTGGTTAAATTCAAGGTGATGCTTCTTACCATGGATTTGGTTTTTTTTTCATAAGAACACATCTCCTCTTTTTAAGCACACATCCGTGATTCTGCTCGTTGCTGGAGTTAACCTGCACTGCATATAATGTGTTGTAAAACAGGCAGTGCATCATTATCACCTCCTACTCAGAGCCATTTTAACCATAATCCCAGTATTTGGGTAGCTCAGCTAATTATCAAACTACTATCACTGTAAAGAGGAGATTGTCATGTTATTTCAAGTGGGTTTTAACAGTCTTTGAACAGTAACTACTAAATTTGTTAACAGTTTGCACTATTTTCAAGAAGAAAAAAATTACTTATAAAAAGTCTAGAAACTGAGACTATACATAATTTAATTAAAAACTATATTTAAATTTCTATAAAGTTAAATTATTTGGCTGGTTTGCCCTTTTTAAAAAAACAAAGATTTGGCCATCGCTCTATACTGTTTGCCATAATTGATTCTAAGTTACAACACCAGGATTCTGGCATTTCGTCTCCTTATCATTCCAAGTTGTGGCCTCATTTCAACTACTGTTAAATTCACCAAAGAAATGGCAAATCCCATTATCATATTACACATACACTGAACAACAAACCCAGAGTTAGTCATGCAACAAGGTTCAAACCCCCTGTTTGAGCAGTCACCTGAAAAGCAACCAATGCAAGAAAGGATGAGGCAGTTGAAATACAACTTTTCATACCCTCATAGACAAATGAAGTCATAGTTTTCTCACTGCTCAATGACTCCCATGTTTTCAGACAAGAACAACAGGTGTGATTTCACCAGGTTTAAGTTTTTATGCATTCAGATAGTACACTGGGCTTTAGGACAGAGGAAAGGAAGAAGGTGGCGTTGAAAAGTACTTCCCTCAATGTCCCTTGAAAATATCAGAAATATGACCTTGTATCAAAACTTACACAACTGTGCCTGCTATCACCATACTTGATTAAAGCATAAGTAGTGTGAAGTAAAAATAAGATACCAATCTTAAAGAAAACAGTGCCAAGAACGCAACTGAAAAGCTTTGCCTGCAAAACAAAAATAGGTTAGCAGGAGGATATTTTATAACACTCAACTAGGTCTTCCCCCCTTAATATTGTGTAAAAAAAAATTGTTACATGAAGTGATAACATCAATTGATCACTGTACTAGGCGAAAAGTTCATGATATTTAACCTTTCCAAACATTCACATACCAATGAAAAGTAAATTATACATTGAAAAGCTGAATGTGAAAGAGAATCTCAAAGTAGCTACCAAAGAAGTACAGAAGGGCAAGCAGTCCATCAAACAATCCAGAATACTGATGCTATGAGCAAGAGAGGTGATGAAAGGACTACATACTTTATTGCAAACTAAAAATTAAATGGAAGCTGTTTTGCAATCAGTTTTGAAAACAGAACTCTGTTGTCTGCTAAAACTGATACACACAGAGTCTGGACAATTCAATGGAATAGTACACTATTATAGAATATTCAGTGTAATAGTTATAATTTATTAATTACTCATCAGAACAATTTCCTTCATAAGAACTACTTAGAGGATTTGGAGCAGATATTCCATGCAGCCAAATATACAGCTTATGGCTGGCAACCCATTCTTTAAAATGTTTATATCAGATTTTCATGTGAGTAGGTCTCAAAAAAGAACTTGGAGGAAAGCAAGTACAGTTGACCCAATTCTTCACTTGAGTTGCACTCTATATGTGCGTATTGGGGCTAACTGGTTATAAAATTATGGACTGATAGAAATCAACTATTAAGTGTAATGCACAGTGCTTTTTCTGGCAGTACTGCACTGTATTGATAAGAGCCCATATATGAGATCTACTTATTGATGAAATGTAGAGAGGACAACAATACTGAGAACACTTCCAAAATAAAACCAAAAAGCAGTTTAACATGGAGCTAAGTATGAAAGACCTATTCATTTATCACTTTACTTTGTCAAAGGTGGTGGAAGTGAAAAGCTTAATTTCTCTTAAGGAAAAGAAAGGATTTTACTAGTTTTTATTTATTTACCCTACAGATTGCTTTTATTGCATGACAGTTGTAGGATTATCATTACTCTCAGGGCAGGAATGCATTTATATGTTACCATTGCATCAGAGTATTACTGTGTACTGTTCTTCACTAGAAAAATCTAGCCACCTTTATGCAGTTAGTGAAAAGCTCATTTTTTTCCTATCATATTTTAATCTCACATACTGATTTCTCAACCATCTACATACAACTCGTCTCATTACTTGCTCCTGCCTGACTGCAGCAACTTCCTGCAAGGCCTGAAGACACAATTCCACGGCTGACTGCAGGGAACAGCAGTTAAAGCCTGGACTACAGAAATCAGAGTCATGAGAGACCCCTTCCTCTCCTTCATCCACTCCCTTCTGCTTTCCACATTGAATCACCAAGACATATATCACAGTTTTCCACCTTGTGTTTGCATTTGAATCACCACAAAGTCCAGATTTCTCAGGCCCATTATTACATTTCCAGAATGGTTTTGGGGCTGACCCTGCTTCCCAAGATGACATTTTTCCTGGTTAGAGTTGCACAGAAATCCAGAACATACTAGAACCAGCACCACATTATTTCTTCCAGGTATCTCTTTCTATATTCTGTACCTACAAGCAGGGCTTTTCTGGATGCAATGGCATTTGTGTTCTTAGGGCAAAATTAATTGCGAAAAGCACAATGGATAGTCCTCCAAGGACTTCACGGCTCAAGTCCTTATTCAAAACACATCCTGCTGCCAAATTTTCAGAGGAGAATAGCACTCCACTCCCCGCTTTCACCTGCTCCCCTGAGTTACAGATATTGATTGCAAAATTGACATTAATAATGCAAAGAATAAAATATTGGAGAAAGAAAGAGGGGAGAGTTAAAAACCTGAGTTTAAAACTTGCCCTAAACTTCTAATGGGGGCAAAGAAACAAAATAAAAAGTTTTTAGGAAGTAGACAAAACAAAACACACACCCCCTAAAAAGAAGGTACCCTGCTTCCCCATATAAACAGTACGTGTATCCAAATAAATCCAGGATTAGACCCTGCAAGGATTAAGAAAATCAGTCTAATTATGACATGTGCAAGTAAAACCTTACTGAGTCATGAAACTCACCAAAAGTAAGTAAGTTAATACTGATCATTTGTAGAATCTAAGAAACTCTGCTTGTTTAGAGGTAACTTACAGGTTCCTCTAAGTGCACTTACTACAAATGAAAAGCTTTTGTGGGGTTAATTTCTTTTAAACTGTGATATCATAAATAACTTTGTAGAAAACAAATGAGTTGTAAATTTAGCACTGTATGAACAGATTGTTAAAGCCTCATTCACTCAGCATATACTTAGCCACAGGTAGAGCAACTATAATATACACAATTGTTCATGACTTCAGAAGACAAAGTTATTACACATTTTGTCCATTTAATTAATCTGTTGATTAAAAAAATAAATCCAGCTGTTAACATAAAGTTACAAGAAGATCAGATTCTGAAACATCCTATTTTTTTTTTCTGGCATTCTATAACCAAAAAAATATTTAATCATGTTATTGTGCACCATTACTGAGTTCACAAGTACTGAAATATTCATTTGGGCTACATCCAAACTGCTATTATAGGAAACCTACAACAACCCTTCTTTCATAGACCCTCTGTCTTTCAATCTTACAGTTACCTTAAGTAGTTCAGTTGTGTTACAGGCAATAAAAAAAGAGAAGAAGCATCAGGTACATTACCCAAATGCTGCTGTTGGAGACACAGCCACCAGGAAAGCCACACTGAACAGGGACAGAGGCTGTTCCCTGAGAGCAGTGGGACATCAGCCCATGGACACCTCACTGAGAGCAGCCAGCAGGAGCAGCACCCTCACCTCAGCTCCTGAGCATGTGACTCACTTCAGAAACAAAACACAGCTCCTTCTGCCATCACTCCTTCTCAGAACACTTCTGACTAATTTAGCTGAAAAGCTTTGGAAGGCACTTTTTCCCAGTTTTTTGGTAGTTTACCTGTGAAGGCGGCTCGGTTTAAACCACCTTGTTCCCTCCTGAGGCTGGCTGATCACTGCTGGGCGAACAGAACCCAGCTGGTACCTTTGTCTCTGATGGGATTTACCTGTGCAGTCAGGGGTGCTGCCCTCCCCTCCCACCTGACAGCTGGAGCTCTTTCATTTATATCACCTGCTCACAAAAACAGGGGCTGAAAGTTTTCCTTCCAAGACACACAGGAATAAAGATTAATTCCTAATGTGACTACATCTAGTGTGATATATTTAGATCAGGGACAAAACCCATTATCTTTGTTGTCATTGGATTTCAGACTTCCCAGTAGGACTTTAGGAAAGTAGGGAGATACTACCCAGTTTAAAATAACTGAAGAAAAGAAAGGTAAAGGAAAGTAATCTGGCTTTATCCTGTAATAGCTGTCATCATGCTTAGTAAGAATTTGTCCCACCATATATAACGCATCGTTTAAGAACTCCACAATCAGGACAAATAATTTCATAGTCCATGCTACAGGAGTGGAAAGACAAAAGTCAATGCACTCAGAAGTATCAACTCATTGAAAAACTGGACAAATTGCTTTCACCTGTGGCATACACACACCACCCTATCTCAATAAAATAAACATGTAAAAACATGTTTCTGATATAACCCAAAACCCACTTTTATTCAGGCCACAAAAAAGAAAGGACTTTTGGAGAGGTTTATTACCTTCAGGAATGCTTGTTAAAGTTTATTTAAAGCTGCATTCCTAGAGCAACGCTTAATTGTCCAGTACACACTGGATAATGAGATAAGGGTTGCAAGATTAATATTGTTCACATAAAAATAAAGGGAAACACCTGGATTCAACAATTTTATATCTATAGTGGCAAATGATTAACTCATCCTGAATACAAAAAGTAGATTTCCTGAATATTAAAATACACTCAGCTCTGATCTCTCTCCTTAGAGAGCCGCTCAGTCTGAGAGCAATCCAACTGGAAGCAGTGATAGCAGTTCCTGAGGTGAGGTACTACAGGAGACAGAAAGCAGCTTTTCCTTTTGTGGGCAGATGGAACCTTGCATGGCCACACATATTCAAAACTCTCTCCCTAAATTGCTACCTACATCCAGGCTCCTCCTTTTCTCATTAAAAAGACATAACCTTTCTGCAGGCCACTTCCTGCCTGCAGCAGCAAAATCAAGTTCATATTCTCCTTCACCCACTTCAAAACCACAGAAATAGCAAAATAATTAAACTGTTTGTGCTCACACTGAGGTTTTAAAACACCACTGCATATCTCGATGCCAGACAGCAAAACCCAAAGTAGGCCATTAACATTTCAGACATTCTCCAAGCAATACTATCATTTTGTTGTAACATATTCCCACCCGTTTGAGCCCCGCTAAGGTAAGCAACACATATTAAACAGTTTAACAAAACAAACACGTGTATTACAAGGAGGAGATTAAAGAAGTGCATTCCCTCCTCCAAAATATTTTAACTCTCCCTGAGCTGCGCTGGTCGCGGTTTAACTTTGCTCTTGCCAACAGCGACACTTGGTGGCATCCACTGGAGACACGTCTCAGTTCCGAGGTAAAGCTTGGGTCCTGCTCATAGCCCAAGTAGTTCAAAATAAAGTATCTGGTGCAGAAAGTTGGGACACGAGCTCAGCGCAAAATTTCTGCAGTGGTTCATAATTAGTTTGTTCAACTACACTGCATGTAAAAAGCAACCACCCATAGTGATAAAAATACAATTATTTTGGTTTCTAATCATTGGATGTAAGTATTGTTGCGTTTTTTAAGATAAAGTACATAATATCAAGAGTATTCTTTTTACACGAGTATTTATCCACTAAAGAAGTTAAGGTGTATTATACCCTTTTCACACTGTTTTTAACACACAGAATTCCATGCTATGTATGGATCTTATGCAAATGCTCTTTGATTTCAAATGAGACTTTGCATACTAAGGAGCCTATTTTCCCATCAATGCAGAGGAGATTTACGCACATAAGTCCCATTACCATTAATGGGACTCACCCACATAAATCCCCTGCACATTGATAGACCCTTAGGATTTACATTGAAATGGGTCCTTTAGAGCCATTACAATGTCACCCTTTTGCCAGGATTTTGCGTATTAACAATACTAAGCAATACGTGGCAATCTTAATGTGCAAAATCCTAGCAAAAGGCACAACACAGAATGATGTGAACAGAGCAAAAAATTCTCACTCTTATGCTATTTAAAGATGATCTCTAATTATTCTTTACCTGTCCATATTCCCATTGGTTCTTTTCCGTCATTACTTCCTTATTAAAAAACCCACCTTCTATTTTACATGACTCTCTTCTTTCCTTAAAAAGCACTGCTCAAAATCTGCTCCAAAGCATTTGGGACAAAAAAAAAAGGGAAAAAAAAAAAAGCTTCTATTTTTTAGCTGAACAACTTTCCTCCCATTAACTTTCCTTTTAGCTTGTTACAATATCTTGGCGCCTTTTTTTTTTTTTCCTTACTAACTGGTAAGTCTATATTATAAATGCAGTAGTATAAATGGTTTAAGTCAGAAAGCTAAGTAGACTGAAAGAGCATAGTAGCAGTAGTGTATCTATTTGTATGCAATAATTCTGCAAATCCCCCACAGGATCAGTCTGTCCCTCAAGGTTATAGTCAAGAAAAGCGAAGTCACCCATAATTGCTCATGAAAGAACAACCACATATCACCAAACTAAGCTCAGATGCCACTAGAGAAGCAACGTTTATTACCTACACTCTCAGAAATGCTTGAAACAGCTCTAGTTTCCATACACACAAAGGCAGTTCAACTTTTAATTTGGTGCCTAACTTTCCACAGATTCACATGAGTGCTTTGGTGTTTAAACAGAAATTAGATATGAAAATATTTCTACAGAACTTGATTTAGTATTAACTTAATTATTGAGCAATCTGCTCTACATAATGACAAGCTCACACAGCTGTTTTCTATTCCTCATTGCCACTGTGACATGATCAAGACACAGGAGGAAATATTTGATAAACAAGAATATTTATTCTACTTAAAAAAAATGTATAGGCTTGATTCTTTAACATTTAGTCTTAAAATTACATACATATTTGTGGAGTTGGATTGCGCTGCTAATACTTCACCACTCAGGCAATAAAAGCATGAGCTGCTCTATGACAGACACCAGGATGAGTGGCTCATAAATGGGACCACCAAACCCCTTCAAGCCTAAAAGACTCTCTCAAGAACTAAATAGAAACTCCCACCTGCAGTTATGCAAAACTTAACATCTAGATACCTGCCACTGCTACAGGAAATGTACAATCCCATAATAAGCCAGAAATGGTGATGCAAAAAATAACTATTTTATATTAATAAAACAAGCAATGGTCATTTTACAAGCAGGGGTGTTCAGGTCTAGAAGCTCGCTCTGGGTGACCGGCAGCGGCTCCAGCACAGGGCATCAGCCTCTGCTCCCTGGCACTGATGGACACATCACTGCTGCAAAGCAACAAACATTCAAAAGGCTCCTGCTACTGTTGCACACAGAAAATTGTTTTACGCTGCAGATTTAGAATCTGCCTCCTATACAACACAAAAATGTAAATAAATAAATAAATGAAAAGAAAAAGAGAGAGAACACAAGAGAGCGCACGCCAAATACCGGATAAGTAACCATGGTGATTCTTGATCACACATACAGGACAGACTATCTACACTGTATGTGACCTTATTCTACTCCACACATGAAGACTCCACTGGCTTCAGCATCACTACTGTGATATGTCATGATTCTTACAGGATCAGGATCCTAGGGCCAGATCTACAAAGTTAATTACATATTTAAGAAAATGAGAGTTAAACATGCAAATATATTTGTGACTTTGAGTCTTAGTGAATGAAACCAAACAACAACAATAAAACCCCAAACAAAACCACACCACAACCATGTACTATGGTCCAGATCCACTAAAGAACCAAATCTCAGAGAGGGATTACATGTAATTTAAATGCCATACAACTAAAACCTGCAGAAGAATCACCACCATTTTTATCCCGAGCTTGGCAAATCATCCCTTATTCATCACAAATCAAATCAGGGCAGGATATCCTTCCTTATTCTGCAGCAGGCCTAATAAGGATCCTACCTAAATAATTTTCTGGTCAGATCTCCCTGCTAGTCAATGGCATGTTCAGAGAGTGACTAGCACACCTACAGGACAGTCTCTGTGCTTTGTGATGGAGTTCGAGGCCCTCCTCCCCTTTCATTTTAAGGGAAAACACAAGATGGTGCTAGAGGTGGTAATGCTCCTTTTGTCACAGTATTTCCACCATTAGAGCCCCGTCCAGATTTTGTAAAAGTAGTCATCATTTGTTTGAGGTGGTTTGCACTCTAATATGCCATATGAAGGGTCTATAATCACCTGATAATATTCTAGCTGTCATTAGAAACCCTTTAAATTTCAATTGCTTTACTGCGTAAAGACATCATGATTCAGCAAATGGGATCCTCTTTCCATGCAAGGGGAAAGCTCTGGCTTGGGAGGGCAGATCAGTTCCTGAAATGAGAGTTTACTCCCTGACTGAACCCAGGCAGGAGCAGGACAGGCCAGGATTGACTTCCAGGACTTGACTCAGTTCTTCTGTATTGTAGCTCAACTAACCCACAAATTAAAAAAAGACAACTAAAACAAAAACTCAGGTTATAATGGGTTATTCTTGCTTTTGCTAAGCAGCAATGCTTCTCTAAGAAAAACGCGTAATCGACAGTGTTCAATTATCCTGATTAACGGAGCTCTGCACAGGCTCCTAACTGCCCTGCACCACATTTGGGGCTTGGAGTTCAAAACCCCATTGCAAATCTTACATTCATTAATGTCTGCCCCTCTTCCTGCCCAGAAACGCTCCAATTTCTCCCTTTCCCTATCACTCACCTTCCTTCGGCCCCCATAATTATATCATTTTCCCCATTGTCGTATTTGTCCCTCCTGGAGCTGTACGGAACCTTCAGTTTTAATCCTGACGCCTATGCCTTCTCTTGATACTCAAAGGCAGAAGACAGAGAGGACAGAGAGGACAGAGCAGCACAGAACTGACAAAGGGAGCAGCCGTCCTGAACCACTGCATTTCTTGTGCTCTCTCCCTTCTTTGCAAATGGATTCAATTCCCTACTCCTTAGAGGGAAGTACAGGAGTCTTGTCAAAGGCCTGAAGAACTGCTCCACTCAAGGAAGAAGTAGCCAAAAGTACTCTTTTGGGCAGTTAAAGTGTGCATCAGTCTCTCAGTCTGAAATTGCACAGCTTGCTCCCACCTCAATTAAAAAGAGATTAATGAGAAGAATAAGATAGTTAACAGGTCCTACTGGCTGAAATGACATCAGTTCAATTATCACTCATGATAGAATCTCCTGCAATCAGCTGCTTCTGTAGCCATCTTAATTTATCTCTAATGATTGTGTAACAGCAGTAATGTGCATCTCTGCTGTTTTATTTCTTGTATTTTTGCCACAAAGCAACCTTGCTGTGATGACACAGTGACTATATTTAGTTCCTGCTCTGCACTGAAGTATAATGCTCAGCTAAAAGTTTTTCCCTCTCTGTCACTGTGTAATCTATATATAAAACTTAAAATGTAGTTTCTTGCCAAAAGGCAGGAGGTGCTGATATTTCTGTAGCTATAGATAGTAGTTACCATGTACTCAGAATTATACTTGTATTAAAAAAATGACACACATTACTATTGCACAGTGAATTTCTACGATTTATGTGTCATCTTCTTAACTTTACTAGTCAAAATACATTTTTAGCTATTGTTCCTCAACAAAAAAAATGTATATTACTATGCTAAGGTTGTGACGTGAAGTGACAGAAGCCAGGAAAATTCAAAGTTACGTCTGACACTGTATCCTTTACTCACACCTCAGGGTTAAGAAAGACAATGGCTGTCTACACTTCCAAGTTCCCAGGCTTTGTTAAATATGTATCATAATCTTCACATTCATTTAAAAAACATCTCTCTTCTTTCCTTAAAAAAAAAGGGATTTTAGAAGCGGGTCTTTTCCTTGATACACTCTGTAAAACAGTGAAAAAAAATGAAAGAACAAGCAAGAGATCTCACTGTAAAATTCAGATGTACTTTTAGATGTATATTGCACCACCTTAATAATATACCAGATGCAATTATGTGCTGCAGAAAATTCAGGCTTCATATCTCTTCCCAGTTCTTCACTTCTTTGCAACATACAACAAATGAGACTCCCCAATCCCACGTTGTACTGTCAGCACAGACTTTCCAACACCTCACTGGGAGCCTGAGATGGGCTCTCCATGGGAGACTAAGGAAGGCTGGATCAGAATTTAGTGCTAGGAGACCGAGCTCAATTCACTGCTCTCCTCAGATGTTTCATATCCTAAAAAATCCCCCAAACCTAGTTTCTACATCCAAGAACTCCACAATAAAATGGGAAGGCAGAGCATTGCAAGTACAGGTACAGATGGTGAGGTGCCCAGATAAGACAGTGTAGGGAACCTGGTAGTAACAAACATATCTAGAACAGAATGTCTGGCTGTGGAAAAGTACTAAACAGTTTTATATTCGGCTGTATCAAAAATCTTGATAATTTATACAACCCACTTATCCATAGTGTTTAAGTACTTTTAAAATTATTTATTATCAAAATGCTACCAGTATGAGACCAGATAACAGTGGAGCACAGACAGATGAAGCAAGTTGCCCATGGCCATCAAGATGTCTGTGGCAGAACAAAAGAAACTGATGCAATTTCTCCATCTTTTGGCCTTCTCACATGAGGACTGCAGCTGCCAAGAATATAAAACACATAAGAATTTAGGACCTTTCTGAAGCACTTTGATTATATCACAAGTCTGATCAAAAATCAATCCATTAACAGGAGCCACCTAATGTAATTGCAAGCACATACACACAGGGAGCTGATGGAATCAAAGTTTTCTAATACACTGTAATCTTTCCCTTCACAAGCAATCCAGTGCACACAGCAAGTATTTGCTACCTACAGTTATTATGTAAGTATAATATGCATAACAAACTGTAAGTTTGGAATCCATCAATGCATTTTACTGCATTAATATCTCCCAACTTTTACAAAATATCCCTTTAAAATTACTATGTGTAACTCTTTATTTTAATAGTATGATGTGACAGATCTTAAGGAATCTGTTCCAACCCAGTAACTCCTACTTTCACTCCCACCCAAACATTCAATCTGTGTTTTACAGCTACTTTTCATTTCATAACTTCTCTCTTCCGTTTATCTCTAATAGGCTGAATTTGCATGGCAAGTTTCTGAAAGCAAACAAAGAAAGGTGTTGCATATTCTGTTTTAAATCAAATACATTTTCATTTCACTGTCTGCTACAAATCCACTCAGGGGTTACACTGGCTCAACAATTTCCTATATCCACTGTTTTATGCTACCAATCCCCCCATATATTCTCTTGCATATGCAGGCTTTGCTTTTTCCATTAACGGACACAAATATACTAGACTTAAAAAAAAAACCCCAACACTCAAAAGAACTTTTATTTTGCAACATTTTTAAGCTGAAATTCTTCCAGAAATTTATACAAAACCCAAAAGACACCTCAGCCCCTTGCCATGCGCATTTCACGGGGGGAACATTTCCACATTACGGATTCTGTTACTTATTTTAATTTTTCCCTGCTCTCAAACACCACAACACTTTATTATGTAATACATATATTACATAATCTTCATACCTTTGCTGCAAAAGAGTTTCTAAATTTCCCTCTAGTCCATATTTGCTGCCTCTCCCTGGCTTGCACTAAAAGCAGGATGCAGTGGAAAGGTCACACCTACCTGTTAGTTCTGACGGTCACCAGAGGGGCTCTACTGCAAAGCTTCCATGAGAGGAGCCTCACAGATGTTCAAGCAGAGGAAACAGGAGGCATTAGAACATAAAAGCTGATAGAACAGACAGAGCTCTCACAAGGATTCGCTCCCTTAAATTGTGAAAGAACATTTTTTGCACGAGGACATTGATGTTTTCTGAATGCAGATACCAATGAAATTCAATTATGTTCATGTTTCTAACTCAAGAGATACCATCATACACTGTCAGATCTGTCAACAATGCAATCATGATGGAATTTAGTTTAATATTCTTAGTCCATTACTTTTTATTTTTGAAACAAGGAATGATGAGAATTCTTAACAAGCATCTTGCTAACCACAAAATGAGCGGCGATGATCTTAATCACTTCACACAACAAACGTAAATCCTATAAACGGACAAATATTTCAAGAGCTCTTTACACAGCTGCACCCCCTCCCACTAGATTCAAAAGTATTTTACTGACAGTACAAGATTAAGCTCATGGATTTGTTAGGAAAATAGTAGGTTAGGAAAATAGTGCCATGTTATAATTAGCACATTTCCACAACACCCAGAAGGCTTCTATCAGCCTGATAAAAAGTCTCCAGTTTGTTATTGCCCATGAAGCTATCCTTCCTTCATCTTCTAAATTGAAATAGGACCTTTGATTTTAAGGTTGCCAGTCAGATATTATTTTCTTGGTACAATTATTTCTATATGCATATATAAGGCTAACATAAAAACAGGTCTGCTTTCACGAATAAAAAGGCACAGAAGAACCTAGAATCCCCAGTCAAGAATTGGGTCTTTACTGCATAAATAAACAGATGTCTAAGCCATCAATCAGTGGCCTAGAAAGCTCTCAGATGTACACAGCAGGAAAGAAAGAGAAGACAGGGCAGAAAAGGGATATAAAAAAACTGAACAAAGTTAAAAAATCTAACAAGATATTCTCGGTACATCATTGCATTCTTCAGTTCAAAATAAAAGAAACAGGAAACATCCCTATAAATCCCTAGTCTAGAACTTTGATGACTTCGATCAAATTCCACCCACTGATACTTACATAAAGATTATTGCAAACAGGCATCTAAGATGCAGTAATGTACATAAAGTGTATAATAGGCATGAAATACCTAATGTATATGGCATACTATGATCTCAAAACTAGTTGTGGCGGTTTTTTTTGTCTAAAAAGGCTTATCTGACATAGAAATAGAGAACAGAGTTTACACCACTAGAGTCTGTACTTGCCTTTTACTTTAACAGATATCCTTTGTCTCAGGCTCCAAAATACCTTTTATGCAATTAGCTGCAACTAACTGTAGAATTAGTAGGATGCAGACATAGCTATCCCAAGCAGTAAGGCAGCAATTTAGCACCAAGTGCACTCTCTTTCACACAGAGAAATTCCACTGTCTTATGCACAGTTAAGGAATTTATTGACCTGAGGAGCTGCTGGAGCTCCAGCCACTCCGATGGACTTTCCCTGCTGCCTCTCTGAGTGCCTGGCTCCTGTGACACGCAGCAAAGAAACAATGGCTACAAGTCCCTTCCATCACAAAAACCTCCTTGGCCAGACACAGATATTGCAGCGGCCACAGGCTCTCCTTGTGACATGGATGTGAGAAAGCAAAAGCACGTGGGGTCTGTCAGAATACAACCCACTCCCATCCAAAATGAACCACAGCTCAACTCAGAATAATCGGTTCAAACCACTCTCTTTCAAAACAAGGAGTCAGCATCTGGAAATGTTTGTTCATGCTACTTCAGAGACCGGACCCCGGACTGCTCAGGAGACAGCACGGGCAGAGGTGCCCCTGGGGCGTGTCTGCACATCATGGCACGGGGAGGGAGACTGCTCTTTCCAGAGCATCAGATATCCCTGTGAGCAGGAATATGAAGTGTGAGTAAGAATGAAGAGTGAATGATACCCAACAAAGCTTACAGTGCTCTGTATGGCTGCTCTAAATACTCCACCTTTTACAGGCTGACCGCAACAAAACTATTTTGCACAGAGTAATATTTTTAAGAAAGATGGAAGGAATGCCCTACAGTTAAAATCAGAAATGCCATCTTAAGGGCTACAAGCACCTGATGCTGAAGAGGACATCCCTCAGTATTCATATGATGTCAATGAACGCACAGCTTCCCCTTCGTGAATCATCGGAAGGGATCACAGTGGAGGTCTCTCAGGGAAAAAGCTGCCTAGCTGTGTGAAAGCAAGGAGCGCTGCAACAAACAGCAATTTTACCTCTGAACCCTACTTCAGATGAAGGTTTTCCAGATATTGTTACTAGACACCCTTCTCTTACAGTTCTGCCCTTACCTGACAACTGTCTAAGTCTGAGGACAAATTGTCAGGAGAGGATAGCACTACTTCATTTCATGTTGCTGTCAATATGCCATTACAGAGTCCCTGAAGAAGCTAAAGCAACAGATAAACCTCTGAGTGTCTCTCAGGTCTGCTTTAACCAGGAAAATAAAAAGGCTGCAACTTGTAGTCCCAGTTGTGCCACAGATTATATGATCTTTGAATAATAAACAAAATAAGAGGTAAATAACAAATGGTCAATTTAAAAATGTTTTCCTCATCCAACAAAACTACAAAAATAACATCGGAACATTTTTTTCACCCAAATGGGCAGGAGAAGAAAGACAAAATATTCTTCAGGGACTAAAAGAGAATACTGTGCATGTTACTTTGATCTCACTTTTCAAAGTAAGATCAACGATGCTCCAACACCCTCAGCCCATGAACCTGATGTCACTAAACACTGGCACGAGAAAAAAACTGAATCAGGATTGTCCAGCACTGCTGCAAACATATCCTGGTCTGCTTATCAGCACCTGAGTGGGACGTCTCACTTCACTGATGTTTCAGAGGAGAAGCTGGTACTTCTTTTAAGATCACCACGCTGAATGGTGACAACAGAGTGAGAAAAATCTACTTCAAGAATGATTTAAGGTAATGTGAACACAGACACCCCCTTCTACTGAATCCAGCAATCAGCCCTGGGACAGTCAATCTAAATGGTGGTTAAGGACCCTGAGGAAAAGGCCTGGGCCCAGGGACATCGAAGTGTTAATGCCCTTTCCTTATCTCAACAACACCCACCACTCAGAATTTCTCTTATCTCTTCTTTAACACTTTATACTCATTCCAATTCTGACGTATTTCTGTAGCCTTTTTCACCTTTTGCTTTCCTTTAAGGGACTCCTTCCAGTTGTAAGATTGCCTATATCTGCATTTTCTTCCTTTGATTGATCTTTATGAGAACCCAGTTGCATCATAAGCTGTTACGTATAATCACTAAGGCTGAGCATTCCTTTAGTGTTCAGTGACAAAAATTTATCTGGAAAGAAAAGTGTTTCTTGCAGGCAATGCAGAACCCCAGAGAGCACACAAGACCCAGGAATTACTGTCCTTTGTCCCCCATCTCCTGCTGTTTAAAACAACAAAAGAAAGGACCACTGAAAATTCCATAAAAACCCTTTTCCTATCCCAATCCAACTCAGTCTGATTAAACACCTAAACCATCTGATTAAACATCTTAACCTTGGGCACTAGAATTATTGATTTATATTCAACAGGCACTTCAAGAGATACAACAAACAGGTCATCCATGGTGTTGCTAACCTGTCAGAGTGTGCATTTCCTTGTTCAATTTATGCTGCACTGGACTATGTTCTCTCACAGAGGAAAAACTTGTCAACTTAATAGACAACTTCAGTTCCCCATTGTATTGTGTCATTACTGTAAATTCCTCTCAAAGATTCAAATCAAACCCTATAATAATTGTGCCTATAAATTAATCACACATTTATATGTATATTATATGATTCTCAAAAAAACCAGCAGTCTTTTGTTGCTAAGAGTGTCTCCTGCAACAAAGCCTTCTCAACAGGTGATTGGAAGGATGGAGGACATTTATTTTAGAAAAATACTGCAAGTAATTTATTATACTAATTCATCATACTCTAATGCAAAATGTGCTTCAGCTTGAAAGTTTCAGGGACAAAACTTGGCAGCTTGAAAGCAGGCACAGCTTAGGATACACCTGTAAGATCCAACCCATGTTTCAGAACCTTACAGTGGTTTACAAACATTCTGCCACAACTGGGGTGCTGTCACTGAGTGCAACTCAATCAAGGGAAAAGTTTAGAGACTATCCACAAATGTAACTTAAATAATAGGGGGCAAAGTCAGAACTCCATTCAGCACTCCCATCCCAATTCATGCCATTTGTGCTACTTACAAGGTCCCACGAGAGGGAAAAGATTACACACAGAAAAATCTATGTTATCTACATCCCATATAATTAATAATATTTATATTTTGCTACGACCCAACATTTGTTGAGCAGGCTTGGGCTGCACTGTAGTAAGAACAGCACATAGTGAAATGACAAGCCTGGATACAAGGATAAGACCATGAGGGATGCTGTCTTGCTCAGTTCTATTTGTTAAATAATCAATTAAAATCCATCGGGTTTGACAAAGTCTTTAATGAATACTATATCTTAGAGTTTAAGAAGGGATAAAGGAGGAAGTACAGAAAACAAAACAAAGAAAGGTCAATTACTATTATTAAACATGGGAGGGGAAGGAGACAATTATTTAACCAAAATAAGCATCATATGATATTGGTATGCAAGCCAGTGAAAGCACAGATTCTTACATTATCTAAATGACACAATCCAAACAAAATCAACTACTTGTGCCTTTCTTTCCATTCTCAGCACTAGAAAAGTTTCCCATTAAGGCACTGTTTATTTCTCAGGGTAGAAAATTTGATGTTCTGCTAAAAATATCACAGAGCACAGTCATAAAAAAGTCACAAATTTCTGCATCAGTGACAAACACATGAAAAACAGTAGACAATCACAAAATATGCAGCAGTCATAGTTCCAAGGAAGTTTTTTTGGAAATTTTCCATGTTTGCTGTTTTATAAGTCAGTCATTAGGAGGCAGCAAATGGCTCAAAACCATGTGAGAAAACAAATTCTGGAGGAAACTGAAAGTGAATAGGACGGTAAGAACTAAAAGTGGAAAATTAATTCAGATGCAAAAGTAACTTTTTGCCATTCTCCACTTGGACCAGATGTCAGGTTACATCAAAGAAAATACTTTCTAAGCTATTTATTAAATAATCATTAACGGAAACCACATTCCAACTTTATAATGTTGACTTGGGTGTTTTGATAATGTTAAAAAGCAAAAGGTTTATCCCAGCCTGTTTTCCTACAGTCCGGTTTCTAACCAGGTATCACGACACTGTCCACACGTATGCAAAAGGAAGACAAATCAAATCATGCCTCGCACCATTTCACTTAAAACAAACAGCTAATAAATGCAAGTTCATAGTTCTACATTATTTCTGAGCTTCTTATTTCAAATAAAAATGTAAAAGCCAATGTGGTTTTACTAGTGCTTCATTAGCAACAATAACAAGATCTTAGCCAGTAACACTCATACCTCTCTACCAGAACACAGCACAAGCCAAGGTAAAAATAACATGAGAAGCTTTCTTAAAAATACAAATAAACCCCAGAGTTTTCACTATGAGTGCCCACATTTTTGTCAAATTGCCGGTAATATTCATGTTGTGCAACCAGAAAGCTGTTTTTCAAAAGCATTTATATTCTGAATCAAAACAGAAGTGGAAAGGGAGAAGCATTTTATATTCTAATCAAGTCTGTAAATATGTAAATATTAAAATATGAGCTAGGCTTGCTCACATATTTGCACATGACATATAAATTAGTGTTTATTTCAAAAGCGGTATTATGTTCAACAAAGGACAATGCACTTATCTGTATCCCACTAAAGAGTTACAGTAAGTAACAGAGATGATAAGCATCAAACCACATCATTATTTCTCATTAACAGATTCATACAGCTGTATAATACTCTTAAAATTCTGTATTTGGAATTAATCAAACATTCTCAGCTTTTCTACATTAAGCATAAAATACAAATAATAAAAACAAGGCATAAACTTACTATTTGTTAGATGTTCACACTGTCCTTTGGTCTTAGTCAGTGGGAAATAATTAGCCCTAGGAAATCTGGTAAGCAGAAATACAATAAAAATAAACATTAGCATGCCAAAAAAGAATAAATTCAGCTTTCCTGCAAGTATTTTTCCCCATAATACTTCACAGGCAGGGTTAAAAAAAAAGAAAAAGAAAAAGAACCACAAAAAGCAAAGTTGAAAAAATATATATACACATTCAAAACATAGTCCAGCAGTGTTCAAGGATCCTTGCCTCTCAAACTTTAAAGCAGCACAGACAAATGTTGAGATGCCTATAATAGAACAAAAATCCAAGTTCTCAATCACTAGTTACGCAGTATGTGTCAGTAAGGAAGACAATTTCCAAAATAATGATTAATGTATTATCCAGATTTTTTCCTCTCTCTCTCTCTCTCTTTTCCCCTTCCCATTCAGGTTTTTCTTCTTATAAAATGCACATAGGTTTTTTCTTCCCTGTACCCTGACTCAGGCCTGGCTTTGAAATGCATTTCAATCTCTCAACACAGACTGCTTTCACTGCATTTAGAGTCCCACCAAGGCCCAGCTTTAAAAGCTACTGATTCTTTTTTTCTTTAGCCTTCCTCACAAAGGAAGGGTATTTTGTAAATTACCAGCTCGTTCAGATCAACAAAAGGTACTTTCATAGAAAGCCCCATTTGATTTTGCTCAAATTTGATTACAAGGATGGAGAAAAGGAAAGGAAGTCAAAAAGAAAAACCCCAGATGGCTTTTTCATTCATCTCAGTGAATGAGCTTTATCTGTGCCTTTTGAAACTGTAGCAGTGGAAAAGCATTTCTGTTGGCTTAAAAAACTTGACAAAAATTATTGGTTTGCCATTTCTCATGTAACTGCCATTGGGAACTGGATGAAAAGACTTTTTCATGGGATCGCCTGCTTGGATCAAAATAATGGAGATTAGGTATTTCATTATAAATTACAGTGGGAGATAGAGCAGGCTGTCATATTAATAGCAACCTGCTCATGGCCTTCAATGGTAGCTATTCTCCTAGACAAAGGACCAAGGGGGTTGTCTATTGAACTTGTACTTTAGGCCTGATCAATTTTCTATCATCAAGGCAAAAGGTGAGGTGACTAACAAAAGAATTCACACATGACTGACCTCATAAGCCTATAGATAAAACAGCTTAAAGAAACAAAACACATCCTGAAATTATGGGTGATAAACTGTATAAAGGAAAAAGAAGAAGAGAAATGATAGAAAAAGGGAGAGAAAGAGCACGTGGTCTGTAATTCTCCCTCCCTTCTTAGGTGAATGGACATATTAAAAGCTACTTGTTTTCAGCTGCAGATAATTGCAGCCTTTGCTTTGCCATGTTCTGCCTTAAATCCTTCCATGTACTTTTTCATCCAAGACTGTTCCAATAATTTCATTCAGGAGTAACCACAGTACTGAGTTTAATAGAGAACTTCCAAGAGCTGCAGCCGCACACAGGATTACAGGTAACATCACAGGCAGAAAGGTGTCACACAGGCATTACAGTTATAATCAAATTACAGGAATAGCTGTGGGCCTTTGCATCGCTATCCTTTTATACAAAACCTTGCTAATTATGTTGGATATCTGAGTTATATAAGAACATCTTCCACAGGCTGAAAGTCTTGACATTTTTTTCTTTCACTAGGGTGGTACACAATTTTTAACACTGTGCAGAACAGCATGTAAAATGCCCAGAATATATTTATACATGTATGTCTATATATATATACATATATATTTAGGTACCCTTACATTTGTATTATCTGCATTTCTTCTCTTGCTTCCTCGGAGATGAAGACCCTTCTACAGCATCAGCACTCAGCTTTGCCGACCAGCTAGAGATACAGAGGATGAAATCTTCACTCTTCTGAAGCCAATTACACAACAGCAAACGTTCACTGATTTGTCAGGACCAACATTTCCTCCAGTTTGCTGTACAGATAGCAACTCATAGCCAGAACACTATTATACATAGAACTATGGTTCCAAATACATCTTAACTCTGCTGAAATTTCCCCTAAAATGTTTAAGTGTTCATATCCCCTCCCACAGCATTTGCTAACTAATGTGAAATTGTAAAAGCAAGTAAATATTTGTATTTGAAGGCCAAAACACGAGCTAAAGCTGAGAATTCCTCTTTCAGACAGTTAGCAGCAACTCAAGTGTAAATTCACACATGGGAAAGGACAGCAGTCTAGAATTTGGTTTCAAGCCCCAGCTACACAACCACCCAGAAGTCAGCATGTACCAAGTTTTCTGAGACATTTTGGAATCTCTCCTTTTAGCTCTACCACTGCAGTGATACTGCGGTTCAGAAATTAAACTCGCCAGTGATTCACAGCCCTTTGCATAGACCACAGATCCACCTGTCAGCACAGCAGTGCTTATGTAAAGACACTGAAATAATCCAGGCTAAAAACAAGCACATTTTAGTGAGGTAAAATTCAGGAACAGCCAGACAGAACACATGGGAGGCTACAAACTGGGTGCAGGGAGGAACTTCTGAGCCACAACTTTGCTGCAGAAACCAATGGATTGTTGAATTACAGAGTCCTACTGAAAACAAACATACATTCACTATCACACAGGAGCATTAAATAACTCATTGTAAACACTTTCTTGAAGCAGAGATAACATGAAGACAGGCAAAACAGCAGGACTATATGTTAAGTTTTGGCTGCCAGTACAAAAAACCTGAGAATCAGTGACAGAGCACATATCCAAAACAGCTCAGACCCATGACACCATATCTGAAACTGATGGAACCAGAGTGTAACGGCGTCTTCCATTACCCCAGAGATGTACTGATGATTACTAAATGATTAGCAATTAATTCCAACTTTATATCCTCTATGAGTGGCTCTACTGAGGAGTTATAGAGGAAAGAGCTCTTGTAACCATGGCAGATAGCTCTCTGAAAGTATTGTCTCTGTGCTCAGCAGCAGTGAGAAAAATAAATTGGATATTAAGAGATATTTGAAAAAAATACAGATCAAGCAGAAAAATGCATTTTGTTACAGCATCAATATAGTTTGAGTACCCCATATTAAAAGCCAACATACCAAAATGGGCACATAGGTATGTGTTGTTTCAGAAGAAATAATTAAGCAAGTGCTGATTACCACGAAGACATAAACAAACTTGACCCTCAGAACACAGTTCCTATGGGACACAAGCAATTAGTAATCTCATAATGCACACTAGAGAATTATTCAAAAAATAAAGACAAGAGGGGTTTTTCTGTTTTGCTTTGCTTATTTAAGCAGGTATCCACTCACACACACCCTCCCCCCATTACAGCATTGTAGTAAATCTTAATGATTCCTGACTTCACAGTCCACTTCCTATCCCTGCAGACGTCCTATGAAAGGAGATGGCCATTCTCTTGCTGCTGACACTGCTCTTGGAAGCAGAAGGAAGAAGAACCCAACGCCAAATCCGGCTCTTTGCTCAAACAACGATATTACTTATCTGTAAGTACCTGCTGTATTTCCCACTCTGGACTTCTCTGTATTGACAAAGTATTTTTGCCCAACAAGTTTCTCTTTATGCTAAAGAGCTATTTTTGTATTACAAGTTTGGATACTCTCGAACACCTGCTTCTGGTTAAAAAGCTCCAGTAACTGGCACAAGGAGATGGAACTAGTAATATTACAGATTATTTTTAGACTGCAAAACATGCGCGATACAAAGGCTGGCTTAATATGTGATAATTGTCAAATAGTAATTCCCTGTAATAACCAGAACTTATATCTCTTAAAGCAGTTTTCATGAGATTTTGCAAAAAGCTATTTAATTTTTGAATGCTAATCAAAATTAAATTTCTCAGGTAAATGAACAAGACCCCTTCTAAACTTAACCTCTTCATCCTGTGCTCCTGTATGACTCAATCCGTTTGGACATACTGATTCCAGGGTAAGAGCATCACTGTAGGAGCTACTGAAAATGACTTGGAGAGAGCTCTCTGACTAAAAATGTCCACCCAGGTAATGTGATTATAAAATATGTGTCCATACATATTGTCTTGTGGCAAACACAATGAAACACTTGAGAAAAATTCCCCTTGTAGAAAAACCATAAAAGCTGTTTCCATTGGCTTTTGTTGAGTCGTGAGATGTGTTCAGTTTGTTCTCAGCTTCCACATCACAAACTCATTGTCACCTTTTTCATTCATCATTTAAATGCAAGAGACCTACAGAATAAACAAGGTCTGTTACCCCCAATGTCTGTCAACTTCCCTAGTTTGCACAGACAGACTCTTTGAACAACATGACAGTTGACTGTTTATCTCTGTCCCATCAGTTCTTGGGGAAATAATCAGGCCTAAAAGATAATTTTTGGGTTTGAAAGTGCATATGGGGTTTTTTTATTTTGTTTTGTTTTCTTTCCAAAATTCTTCTTGAATATAATTTCTGAATAATCTTTGAAAATAATTCTTACAGTGCCCTTCAAAGAACTACAGCAGACATAGGCAGTATGGCTTATTACAAGACATACTGAATGAAACATATTGTTTTCTGATGAAAAAAATAGGCTGCACATGTTCTTATCTCTTTCTTTGATCTTTGACCTACATGAGTAACATTCAGAACTGCCTAATCTCCATCTAAACAATTGTTTTCTCTTAAAATTCAATATGCATTCTTGGCAATGAACAACAACAACAAAGAAAAGGAAAACTTTTTTTCCCCCATCAATAGGGGAACACAGATTTACAAGGCATTTTTCCCAGAGAAGGAAGGCACTAACATTAATAATTCTTAGCGTGGCTTGGGACTCTAGACGGTTCATTATCAGCTTTAATGGCACTAGGCAGGAAGAGAGCTAATACACATAGAGTCTGACAGTTATCATTAACATTTTCAATCACTGAGGTTGCTAAACTCAAGCAGTATTAATGGCATTTGAGGAAGCAATGCTATTGATCAGAGAAAGCAAAGACACAAGCCTGCCTGTTTTGTGGCTTCTAACCACAAAACTATAAATGTCTGCTAAATAATTTCAGGTAGAGCCAATAAATTCATGACATAAGACAACCAGAGAGCGCTCTGCCAGGAACTCGCTCCCATTTGTACAATAAAAGTTCTATTTCGGTGATTTGATTAATTCTGATTGCTGCACTATGGCAGGTAAAATGACTTGCTGGGAAGCCAGTCCCAGAGCCCCCAGGATCTTAAGGTGAGCTTCCAGAATGTCACGGGGCACCCAAGGGAAGGCAGTGCAAGTCAACAGGTGCGAGCGTGGTTTTCTCTAGGCATGGAACTGTATTTAGGAAAAGAATCCTTCCTCCACACTTATCCCTTCTCCTTCTTACATTCCATTGTATTGCTTCCACATTGGAAAAAAAGAAATCCAAAAAAGATCAGCTTTGTTCTCAACAGAAAGGAAAAGAAAGAAACGAGGCAACATCAATTGCTCCAATACAATGGAAAGATATAAACATAGACATAAATATTTTAAAATTTAGTCAACTTGGCTAGAACGTACTTTCTTTATTGACTTGAAGCATGAGATGTAAACATCTCAAAGTGGAAACTGTGAAATGTAAGTATAAATGAAAAGCATGAGTATGCAAAGGCAGCACCAGAAAAGCAAACAGATAAATTGAGGTACAATTAGCAAGAGAAAAAGGATAAAAAGAAGTTCTACAAATGTATTTCAGAGTAAGAAGACCAAGAAAAACTATTGGCTGGGCAGCTTGAAGGCAAAATTACATTGTGCCAAGAAGTCTGAAGTGTTTACTGCTTTATTAACCATTGTTACCTTGAAGGTCACTTGCAATCAACTGGCTCCTGAAATTAAAAGCTATCAAAATAAAATAAAATTAAACTGAAAAAAAAAAAAAAAAAAAGGAGGGCACAATATCAGGTCAGAACAGGGAAAGAAAAGATTAGGAAAAATATGTAGGTCAAATAATTCAAAATTAGCTATGCCGTATTACATCTGCCCGAAGTCTTGGGGAATTGGATGAATATCAGAGCTGTTACTGCTTGAAAGCTGTTATCAGAATTATTTCAGAGAGCATATGATAGATGAATACGGGTACAAAAGCCTTTAGAAAACCAAAAATTATGCCTGCCATAAAAGGAGGAGGAAAAAACTATAACACAGTTACTTTAATTTTCTTTACTTTCCCAGTTTGTTAGTCACCTAAAAGAAAACCAGGAATCAATGAGCATGGATTCATCAAGAACAAGGCATAACAAGGTAACAAGCCTTGTAGTATGGGAAGTAATTGATGCTGCATTTCATGATTTTAAAGACTCTTGGCATCAATACACAGGACTGTCTCCTGAGCTAACCAAGAAACATCATCTGTATTACTGCAGGGTAAACAGCTATAGAAAAAAAAATCATACAGCTATCAGTGACTCACTGTCTAAAAGGAAAAATGCATCTGATGAAAATCTTGGTCAGCCCTGAATCCAGCACTAGTCTTTATTTTCATCATTTATCTTGACGTCAGAAGAGAGACTGCTCCCATACTGCCCCATAGGCTCACAGAATGTCCTGAGTTGGAAGGGACCCACAAGGATCACCAAGTCCAGCTCCCGTCCCTGCACAGGACAACCCCAACAATCACTCCCTGTGCCTGAGAGCATTTGAAGGGAGGTCTCAGCTGGGAAGATCTGCAGGCACACTGGGAGACACCATTAGAGCAGAATTGGTAGAAATATTTGCAAAAGAGTAACTGTGATTCAAGAATAGGTACATTATTAAGACTCAGAAAAAATCAACTGCTGAAACGTAGGTTGAGACACAGTGCAACAGTTCTGCACTGAAGGATTGGGATCAGAAGCTAAACCTGAATCTACAAGGTGATGCCTTAAACTACACGTTATACATTTTAGTATAGCTTTTTAACACTTTTGCTATAGCTTGCTAATCCCTTTGGCCTGTTAGTATCTTTGTAGAAGATTCCTGAAGTGTTGTCTAATATTCCTTGTCAAAGATTCCTATGCATAAAGTTAAAGAACACCTGGTCTGTAGAGAATGTACTTAGAAAAGACATAACAGGCACACTGGTTGAGATAACTGAGTCAAAACGACCCAAGAGGACTCAGAAGCCTTGAAACTGCTCCAAGAAGGACAGAAGACCATGACAAAGAGGAAGATGAGGAGGAAGGGATGGTCTTTTGTGACCACCAACTCAGTTCCAGAGGCCTGATTGAGGGAGATCTCATGGGACAGACACTTTTGCAAATGGGTGTACCAGATGATGTAATGTCAGATGCTATAAAATTATAGCACCTCTGCAACTCAGTGTGGGACTTTGGAAACAATTCCTAGCACCCAGCATGCTGTAAATAAATGAGTGCTTTTTGCTGTCTAATACTCAAAAAGAGAGTTATTTTCTGGACCTTATTCTAGAAAAGACTTAAAAAAACCATCATGATAACACAACAGAAATATGCACTTTTATTCCAGAAATGGAAACTTGAGTTAGACATTAAAAAAAAACTTTGCAGAGGTAAAGACAAATGTGCAAGGAAGATAAATAATCCTGGATAGCTTTGGGACGTGGTTAGAAAAATGTCTGTCAGGAATGGTTTAGTTACAACAGGTTCTCTATTTAAAACAATTTCTTAAGATTTCTTCCAGACTTTTCCCCTCTTATTCTTTTATCTTACAATAATAATAAATCATAAAAGTAGCTGAAAATATAATTTCACAAATCCTGTTGAGACTGTTAAATATGTCAAGATTTAAAGTAACTTTTCCTTAAAACTTTATAAAGTCAAAATGCCCTCTAACTGAAGCAGAACTGGTAGTGTCTCCGTCCCATTTTCACTCAGAGGGGTAATGGCACTGTACAGCTCTCTCCTAAACCTTCCCTTCTGAACCTTCAGGTGCATCAACCAAACATGAAACCTCATTGCATCTGCCTTGGGACTTATGAAATGAGAATGAACCTGCTCATATGGGATTACAGCATCAGGTACGAAACAAACCCAAATATTATCAAAATTGATGTCAATAACCTGAAGATGTTCCAACACACAAAGGTACAATGCTCAGTAATCTTAATATTTGGAAAGTATTAGATACTAATCAAACAAATGAAATAAACTTCCCTCTCTGTATAATCTCTGTCAGCCTTAAACCAATGCTATCTTCATGGTTATCTTTAATTTGACTTCTGTGTTCCAGCCTAACACAAGTGGTTTCCACATCCTGAAAAGTCCAGGTTCAATTACCATGACAACATGAACACAACATGAACACATAATTATATACACGCACTGAAAGCAAATGGAGAGGAGCAGAAAGCATGCAGAAAACTTGGTGTGTGTTACCTGCATGCTAAACAAACACACACTCCCTTACTGGAATGCAGGTCTTTAAATGTACCTTTACAGGATTTTATAATTGGCAGCAAAAGAGTGTATTACATTTATTTGAATTCAACAAAACATAAATTAAACAGTAAGATTACCTCAAACTTAATTTTATGCAATTCCATGAGAAAAACCTCAAAAAAGTTAAGAAAAAAAGTTTTATATGCAGTTCAGACTTCAAATGAGGTTTCATATAATTACAAATACTTGCTAGGTTATTAGAGACTGATTTGGGTCAGTGGTTTCATCCAGGAATTTATTATCAAAATAGATAAGTTGATTACAATACTTATGCAATGAAAATTACAAGAAGTTTAAAACCTCCTTTTTGGTAAATATAGCATTCCTCTATTGGCATAATAAGCTTAAAGAACTGTGGCTTCTATTTAATGATTTATTTTTAGGACACACTTTTAAAAAAAATTGCCAAGTTTTATTAAATATCACAGCCTAGTCATCTCTGTTCCCAGTAACATATTTCAAAACAGTTGTGAATAATTCTAATTTCAGTTTGTGTGCCCATAGAGTGCTAATTTTTTATCCCTATGGTGTTACCACCAGATATTGCAGTTACCAGCTCTTATCAGCTGTGGTTGCTTCTGAGGTAAAAAGAGATGTCTTTGGAGGACTGAACTCACCAAACTCACTTAACCAGGACATTGAAGTTGGCAGCAAACCTGGTCATTAGTTTCAGCTAGAAACCAGGGATTAGAAGTATATTACTGTATTTCTGAGAAATTGGTCTAATACACCAAGTTATATCAGTGCAATTTCCATCACTGGAGATATGTGTATATATATACATATTTTTTTTTTTTTTGGACACAGGAAAAAAATATTTTTTTGTGGTAAAATGTTAAAGTGAGATGGAGACATTATTTCAGAACTATAGACCAGTCATTGACTACTTTTCCTAAAGAGAACACCCACCTTTTTCTCAGGGCACTGAACCTTTCACCACTACAAATTGTGTCTTTGTCAGCACATGGAATTTGGCCACCGCTCCCAGAATCTAGAGATGAGAAGCTGCTTGTCAGTAACCTGTAACACTCACTGGCACATGGCAGCAGCTTTGATATTCCTACTTTCCAAAACTGTTGTCCTAAAGGAGCTTGGACAGACAACAGACTTAAAGCAGAAATAGGAAATAGCATTCACCTCGGTGATTTCAAAGAGAAGCACTTACATTATTGAACGGATAAGACTATTCATATGCCTTACTTGTCCAAATGAATAGAATGAATATCTTTGAATGTCTTTCAGAACAGGATATAGAAAAGAAGATCTCACACAGGTATGAAAACATTAAACAAGTACTTCCACTGGGGGAAAAAAGAAGACAGGAGACTCTGAGTTCATTTAAATGAATGACAGTACTCACCTAGACCTTTAATGGGAGGAAGATTTTATCTGAGAGGAGAACCAAAGAGACAGAGTGAGGCAAGGTAAGAAAGAAGGAAGTTATTTCTGATAGTAAAGACTAAAAATAGACTTCATCCAGTCCTGCTGTGACTAAACAAGTGTCTTTCATGAAATAAGAGACAGTAGAAAGACTAGGAATTCACTGTGAGTGCCTCTGTGACAATGTACGTCACCATGGACTAGTTAACCCACACTGAGCCTCCACAACTCCCAGCAACCCAGTAAGAGATCCTATGGAAGTTCTTCAAGGTGATCTCTTCAAGCCTCCAAAACACTGAAACCAATGGCTTCCCTCCCAAGGTAGGGGGTCTCTCAACATGAAGCCTTGGAGCAGCAAGAAGGCAGTGCAGATTTGGGAACAAGCTGTACTTTTTCCTTCATGTGGTGGCCAAGAAATGAGTTATTTCTGTTCTAATCTGGCTATATAAACTCAACTCAATATAATATGCCATATTCACAAAATTTGATGGGTAAGACCACTTGACCAGGCAAAATACTCAAACCATAAGTTAGGTTGTCAAAGGACTAAGGAGAGAGAGAAAAAAAGAGAGGATTAAGAAAAGCTTCCAAATGCTAGAAAAGACCTGGAACTTTGTCAGCAAAGAACCAAGATAACAATCAAATGTCTAAGGTAAAATAAACAAATTAGCAATCAAGAAGCTGTAATATTGTTCAAACCTTCTGATAAATTTAGGGAGATCTGTAATAATAGATAATAAGCTCTCAGTCTTAAAGAAACTGGTTCTGTCATGGGTAAAGCTGAGGTAAATAGCAGGCATTTCTAATATAATCTACTTTTAACTGTAGGTTTTCACCTGTATAGAGTGGCTCACATTAACAAGGGTAGGGGTAAAAAGGAATGCTTAGCTAAAAAAAATCCAAACATTAAATTAGCTAAGGAGTATCTTGCTTGAGAAGTCCATTGAGAGTAGCCCTTACAAAGGGTTCTGCAACTGCAGGTTTATCTGTTTGCAGATCCTCTGAGGTTCTCAGATTACTCAAGCAAATATAAGTCTTAGAGCTTGCAGACTCTGAAAAGGCAGCATTACAGTAGTCTTCCTTTTGAAATAGGAAAATAAATTTAATATTTATAAAGCTCTGTAAACTGGATCTACCCAAAGTACTCTATGACCACTAACATCAAATGAAACTTAACTTCCACACTGAGACCACCCCCTCCCAGAAAGAGTATAGGAGGAAACACACGTTAAGACACAGCACACAGAGACTGATCTAAATCAGCTTTACAGCTCTACAGAAACAAAAAGGCCAAACATATTAAAACGTATAGGAACATATATAAGATTCTATTAAAAACCACCTCACTTTTGAATTCAATGTAAAGATGTGAACAGAATAAACCAGGCCAGCAGCACTTTCATCCCTACACAGGATCCTGGAGGACAAGGTTTAGCATCTGCTTCAGCTGGTTTGGTGTGGCTGAGAGCAATGAACTGATTCCAGCTGGCAGGAGCTGTGACAGAGGAAGGACAGGAGGGTTATCTGTGCTTTTCACTGCTTTCTCCTCCCAGTGGTTCTGTAGGTTTCAGGGATAACAAAGCTGTGTTCGTAGTGCACCAACTCAGTTTCAGACCCAAGTTCCAGTCTTGAAATAGGTCACATATGAAAGTCCTGTCTCTGGTCTTTCCCCACGTCCTCTGCATGAAAATCCCAGACAAAAATGGTAATAGGGTCTGATAAAGAAATTGCAAGGTTTGTTCCCCTTCATTTATTTTTTGTTTATGGTTTCTTTTTTTATTATTCCTATTTTTTCTATGGTAAATTATAAATTTCTAACCTTAGTATTCCTCTGAATCTTAAGCATCTTCCAAATACTTTCACAGCATATATTAAAGAAAGAACACATATTGGGATGGTTGTATTTATAGCAGAGCTTTAGTCATTATCATGCAGCTCTAATTTCTCCATAAAGAGTGTGTTAACATTTCATTGAACAGTTTCATCACATTAATGAATTCAAAAGATTTTGCTATTTTATAAATGGTGACAGGAACAGCAGTTTGACATCAGAATAATTAATTTAACGAGCTTTCTGATTACCATGCCAAATTTTACATCCCCTGGGCACCTGAGGTAACATCTAGTCTTATCCCATAATCTATAAAGCTTCAGCTACTTCTCTTACTACTTTTTTATGAGTAAGCTTTTGATCTCCAGTAGGTTCCTATCTCATAAAAGAGGCACAGAGGTATTTTCCTTGCATGAAGAATTCAAGGGTCAAGAATAGGCAAAGAAATGTTTGATCTGATGACCTTATGCACAACATTGTTTTATATTTTTTCAAGTACATATAATTAAACTTTTAAGGTATTTGGAAGTTGCATGAATAGATACAATTAAAGGCAAGGTGCTTCTATATACAGCATGGAGACAGGAAAAATAGAATCATAGAATATCCCAAGCTGGAAGGGACCCACCAGGATCACTGAGTCCAACTCTCCACCAAAGGAGAGGCAAAGGACAGCCCCAGGAATTCCATCATGTCCAAACATTTCATGAGCTCTGTCAGGCTTGGTGCTGTGACCACTTCCCTGGGAAGACTGTTCAGTGCCCAACCACCTTCTGGGTGAAGAACCTTTTCCTAATGCCCAGCATAAGCCTCCCTGGGATGCAGCTTCATGCCATCCCCATGGATTCTGTCACTGGTCACCAGAGAGAAGGGATCAGTGTCTGCCCCTCCACTTCCCTCTTGAGGAAGTTGCAGATCCCAATGAGGTCTCCCCTTGGTCTCCCCTTCTACAGGCTGAACAAACCAAGTGACCTCAGCCACTTCTCGTATGGTTTCCCCTCTTTCAAAGACATCAGGAATTCCCTTTTCTCCTGGTCTCCTTACAGTACCACTGTGACAGTACCTCCTGACAGTGCCAGCGTGACACTCAATACATTTCTGAGGCTGGCTCTTCTTCCATATCCCAGCTTTCAAAACAAATTCTAGGTTAGAAAACCAATTCCTACTTTACACTCCAGGAAATGAGAAGCCAGGATCACCTGTACTGGGTTTTGGGGGTGAGAGGTGGGCAGTGGGGCCCGTGGGGGTTTTTTCCACCAGCCCCACATCAGCCACACCGCAGGGCGCAACCTGCAAAAATGTGTTGAAGAGCAAGCAAAAGGCTGCCCAGACGGGTTTTCCTCATAGGGAGAAAAGGTTAAGAAACAGCCCTGGCAGCACCTGTGATGGTGATAATGGAGGGGGAGGCAGCGCCGTGGGCACCAGAGCAGGGACTCCCCTACTGTGATGAGGCAGGTTTTCCCCCTGCAGACCACACAGGATCAGACACTCACACTGCAGACCTGGTACCCAAACACTGTTCTCAGGCAGAGTTGGGCTGGACCTTCGGACAGGTTTAATGGGATAATGAATTTAAAGGTTTTCACCATTTTTTATGCAGTGACAAAGCCAGCAGATTGCTTGATGTCATAACAGATAATTTAACCAGCTCCTGATCAATCATTTGTAAAAGTTTATGTTCACTGGGAATTTAAATTTGCTTGTCAGAGACCTCTAATAATTTTCTCATGCTGTCAAAAGAGTGTCTCGGATGGAAAAATGTTTAGGTAAAATTGCATTTGGCAAATGTATTAAATTAGCGTTGCCAAGAAAACTTGGCAGCATTGCATGAGTAGTGGGGAAGGGGGTTTGTGGTGCCCTTTGTGACAGCTCCACTCTGCTTCCCCCTCCTCCTCACACTTTTCCCCTACCCCAGCCTGGGTTCTTCCCTCAGGCTGCAGCCCTGCAAGAGCAGCTTTTCATGCGTCCTCTCTGGGCTGAAGTCCTTCAGGATAATCCTTATCCAGAACAGCCTTTCCATGAGCCACAGTTCACTCAGGGAATAGCCAACTGCTGGATGTTCCTTGAATGTACCTCCCAAGCCTTAAACAGAGAAAATTAGAATATATATTTAGCTATTTCTGAAAAGCAAGGTCTTTTACTTACTGCCACCCTTTTCCACTACTCTGAGACAAGACTTTGCAACACACAGACCTAGTAGATTACGGTCTGAAGTAAATCCCACAAAAGAAAAATGTGGACATACACAAAGACAGCTTGCCAGGGCATTTATCTCTTCCACTTAAGCCTAGAAACACAGAATAAGTGTATATATATATAGTCTCCTGAAAAGCTGAAAATCGTAATAGGCAATCCCAGTGGCTTGAGATGCTGCCTACAGATGGTGTGCTCCTGTTCTGAAAATCAGTTCGTGGAGAGAAAGGTCTTTTTGTTCACTGTGTTGAGACTCTTTAAAAAGGAACACTGACACAGAACTTGACTTTCTTGTGTGCACCAGGCACAGGAATTGCTGGATGAAACCACAATACATAGATCGCCTTAAAAAAATTATCTCGGAATGCTTCAGTACAGTAAGAGAAGACAGATTAGGAAAAATAGCAAGACCATTTCTGACAAATGGGAAGAAACCAGGAAAGTGTACTTCCCTGCTCAAGTATGGCTCCCTATAATGTATAGACATAGTTTTGTCCATTGATATTTTAATAAAAATATGTTATAAATGGGATTATACACCTTACACAGTAAATTACCTCAGCAAATACTTTTTTTATCTACGCAAAAACATAACCTCAAAAGTATGCACTTCATTATCCAGCTAGAAGCTTAGGCACTGTAGTTTGGAGATATACCAAGAACAAATTGGATTAAACAGGAAAACTATTAAAATGTTATACTTGTTGGACACGTGGGAAGTTTCAGTAATGCATATAAGTTGTTTTTAATCATAACATTTAAGAAGATGCTGGTATACACAATTAGCATGGTCCACTGAATACAGGGGTTCTAGGCCAGGGCCCTATCCTCACTTCTCTCCATAAATCCCTTCTTAGCTCAGAGAAGCTCCATGCAGACCTACAACATTATTTTAGATACACAACCCTTGGTCATCATACCTTTGACCTGAAAAGACGACATGGTGGATCAGGAGTTTCTGAATTACAGAGAAATGAAAGGATTCATCTTTTATCTAAGTACATTTCTACAAACAAAACAGTTCAGTATTTGGTACTTATATGAAGTACAAGCATGGCCTGCATCCTATTTTCTAGTTCAGCATGTCCTCAAAAATAAATGGCCACCAAGTTCTCCTTCTACATCTCAAAACAGTTTTCTGTATGTGATTTATACCAGCCCCTTCATTACAGAGAATCTTGTCACCACAGGGATGTGTGTATAAGAACAAAAACAGAAACTGAGAATTAATTCAGTGTTTCCTTCAGATGAGCTGATGGGCTGTGAAAGGTGTTTGTGTGACTGCTCTGAGAAGTGAAGTCTTCCTCTGAACTGCTACAGAGCAGAGAACACCCCCTCGGGTATGTCATTTATCCCTGACCCTGAAGAGTGCCCGTTTCATCGCCAGCCTCTCCACGGACACTGCTCACATGAACGGCACCTTTTCATCGGGGGAGCAGACTGGCAAAGAGCAGCAGCTCCGCGCAGCCCGGAGCACACGCAGGAGGAGCTCTTGTGGTGCGCCTGCTCCTGCCTCCGTGAGCAGCACCACGACTGTCACAGAGGCATCCTGTACAGTGGCAGGCTTACATTTTCTCTGGTTGAAAGGACAGAAATGAAAACCTTCTTCTAAAAGTCAAGGTAATTAAAGAACCTATACCATGAAAAACCTGGTCATTTAAGGACTTCATACGTTCACACTGTCTGCAAAAGTGTCAAGGTGTTATGTCCTTCACAGATCCATATTTTTGCTAATTTTAATACTGAAAAAGGTATGGAGCATATAGTTTTGTTTTCCTCATTAGAAATATATGGCCTTACACTGTTCCAGGGTTTGATGGAATATCTGAGGAAAGAAATCGCTACCCCAAGATGTGTTTTGCAGCACAATTAAAAAAATATTAATCATGGAGGAGGAAAAAAGAGTTGGAATAGATATAAACAAGTTACCTTGTAAATTTGTTGAACAGACTGCTCTATTGTTCAACAGCAATGAACAATTTTCATCTTAGAAAAATCAATTCCAGTATTAAGAACAGAATCTATATGTATCATAAAGGGAGGTTTAACAAGATGTAACAAATGGGATCCAGTCTTAAAATTCTCATCTGATGGTAACTCACATAAGAAATAAGCATGAAATATTTCTGTGTATCTTCAATCTTTTAATTCAGAAGAGATAAGGGTGAAGAGGGCAAATACTTCCATATAGCAGTGATGAAAACAGAGGATGAAAGGGAAGCAAGAAGAAAGAGGAAAAGAGACAAAAAAGTTAGATTTTTTTAAAAACCCTGAGTTACATTTAAGCGATATCTGTAATCTGGGAGACATTAACACTGTGATATGAAATTTATCATGTGAAGTGTCTGCACACACTTTTAAAACCTTTACTTAAAGACTTCTGAAGTGACATCGTTGAATTTGGACGGGCATGAACGAAGCAGAAGCAAAGGTCTTTTGGGTGTCATCACTGTAGGTGAAATTCATACTTGGTGTGACTGCAAAACAAAGAACAGGCAACACTTGCTCTTGGAAATCTCAATGGGATTTTTTAGTCATAGTCTTGTTGTGGAAAATGTACTGAATAATGGTATTTCCATATTCAGTGTCTCCTGCAAACTGGCAGTGTTGGAATTTCCCTTCCTGAAAGCATGTATTTGATATCTGGGCTTCTTTTTTTCTCCCCCTGCTCATTTATATGTGTGTGGTTTTCCTTTTAACCCCCCACCTCTTTTTAATTTAAATAAAATTCTGGGAAAAAAAAAAAAAAAAGAAACAGAAGATCACAGGATGTGAAGATGCCATTCCGGGAACTAGCAAGCAGTCTCAACAGTAAAAGAAGCCAAGTGATCTTTCAAGTGGGCTATTACTGTAGTTGTGGGAGCAGAATAACGAAAGTGAACAGAATAATTGGCCTAAATATCTGGTTAGAGGGCTGGTACAGAGAAAAGAGCATGAAAGGCTCCACTAAAACCACAGAAAGGTGGGTGTTCCTGCAATCAGCACAGTAAAAAGCATTGGAGAAGTCTGTAAACTAAAGAAGAGGGGGAGGGGAACCATTGGAAAGAAATCCAAGCAGAGGGGGGGTAAAATGCCCACTAAATCTGACAGTCTAGAGGAAAAGAAAGCAGTTGATTGTATTTGCTGACATTCCAAGGATGGCAGTTGGGAAACAGCAACCAGAGCAGGAGCAATATCAGGATATACACACTGTAAGAGAAACATGGGTAGCTTCTGAGATAAATGTAGAAACATTTTTATGCATATTTAAAACAAAGACACATCTTGTAGATATATAGATAAAAGAAGAACTTCAAATATCACTGCAAAGAGGACAATAAACAACTGTTCTCTCTAAACTGGTCATTTCCATCAGCTGAAGACTTACCAAACAACTTCTGAATAGAAAAGCAGCAAAGTCAGATGTTATGGTCATCCACGTCAACACTTACATTAGAAAACATCTGAAGATGTTTGACCCAGTTTAATCATGCTATATATCTGTATATCAGACATTCTTGCAGTGATTGAGGTGAAAGATTAAGTTACCAACATTTTCCACACCCGTGGACTTTCCATGCACTTCCGAAAGTAAATCTGTAAGTTACCATGAACAGTCTAAACCCAAACGTATCTTATTTTCAGTTCTGATGAGAAACACACAATGCAGCTAATATTCCTGTTAATGAATTATTATTAAAATAACAGTATCAATAGGTGATAATTAGAATTACATCATACTTTCAAAAAACTATAGCAAGGTATAATCTGAGATAGATAAAGAGCATTCCCAGTTTTAAGTGACAAAGCAGAAAAGAAGTCACTTTTCATTGTCTGTTTTTTATTAGAGTTCCATATCTAATATACAGATCAAGATCCATTAGCAGGAGTACTAATGCAAAGGGCATAAGAGTCCTAATGACCTTGATAGAGAGAAGCATGTCCCAAAAAAAAGAGGGAAACTACTGCAAGTTTCAGGCTTTTCATAACAATCCAGCGAAACTGGTTCATTTAAACTTCAAAGTGTCCAGATGATATTTTGAATACTAATCCATGTGACAACAGCTAAATAAAAGAAGCTAAAGGAAAGTGTTTAACAAACAAAATTATGTGCTAATAAAACAAATATTGAGAAAGAAATATATTTCTAGATAAATATGCAAAATATACGGAAAGAGATACTATCTTTAGTAGACCAGCTGTTATGAATGAGAGCAAAAGACGTTTTGGGGCACAAAATCCTTCGTGTAAAGCACACATGTAATCCTCAAGGCATCTTCATTTTTCTTAATTCTTACAATAAAAGATATCACTTCTTCACTTACATCAGTAGGTGATCACAGCTACAACAGTGCTACTAGATTAAAATACATGAGGGATGAAGCAGCTCAGACTAGACTGGTTAAAACAGATTTATTTTAAAGAGAAAGACCTTGATGTCAGAGGAATAAAGAAATTATATAGGAAAGAAGTTAAGGTGATGCATTTTCACAAATGTTCTTGGATCAGATTTACTTGTTTCATTAAATGGCTGGTTCATATGGCATGCAATACCTGCATTCGTTCGGGCAACCCTACCATCTTACATTCATCCTTCACACTATCATATTCACAGCATTCTGAAGAAACTACTGCTTTGCTATTTCTCTCATTTTTTTATGCAGAGAAACTATGGGGAAAAAAAAAAAAGAAAAAAAAAGAAATCCCAGCACCATTAAAATGGCACGACTGTCTCTGACTTAAATGGAACAGGAGCTCCACCTGAGAGAGTTGTTCAAGGTCATATATAAATTCCATGCTGCGGCAAAGAACTGCACATCCCTTTCAGAGTCCCCACAAACCCCATTCATATCAGAGCTTATCTTCTTTTTCATAGCTAATGGCTCCCCTAAAAAGCCCTCTGGTAATACCTTCAGCTTAGTTACTGGGCTGAGAAGAAAAACAAACAAAGAAAACTGAGGAATAACCTGTACTATGGCTCTGTTGACCCTGCACACCCTACTTTTCCGACTTCTCTTGTTAAGAGAGTCTACTTCCCTCCCAGAACTGCTGAGGGTTTCAAATGATAAAGCAGCTTAGTAAAAGTAATTTCTTGTGCTGGAACTGGAGGAGCTTGGGTTGGTTCTGTTTTGCTTCACTTTTCCAACATAGCTAATTCATAGTCCACCTCGTATAAGTGGTAAAGTCCACCTCGTAAAAAGCTAAAGACTAATATGAAATAATTGTATAAAGTAACAAAAATAACTAATAACTAATTCAGAATTCTGAGCAATGGCTCTTTGAACCACTGTTTCTTGTTTAAATTTCAAACCTGCTTCAAAATATACAACTCCCAGAAAAGTGAAACCTGGTGGTGCTAAGACTACATATCACTTTGACACCAGATAATTTGTACTTAACCTAAAAATCTCCTGTTTACCTCTATGGGGTTTGCATTAGTGGCTTCCTCACAGGACTTTTTTCAGTGTTAATTTAGTTTTGAATCCTTTATTGCAAAACTCCTGTAAAACATTTACAGGCTGAGCAAATCATGTAGAAAGTTACTTTGAAGAGCTACAAACCAAAGCCATCGCTGGTCAAAGCCTGCCAGTTCCTGTCAGCTGTTCCCTGAGCAGGGAATTGGGCTCATATCTTTGCTCATCTCAGCACAGGAGGGTTCCTAAATCACCAGCTTCACTGCCATAAGAACACCTTTTCCCCAGAGCACAGCTGTTGTGGAAGTGACCTCCTCACCTCCTCTCCACACCCATTCCTGCAGTAATTCTGCATCTCCAGGGTGGGTCCAGGGGAAGACCGGTACCTCAGCTGCAGACCGATGGAGGTAACATTGCTTCGCATTTACTCAGGCCACAACATAAACAGCAATGTGTAGGCAAAATGTTCCCTAGCTGTGAAGTTACTGAAGCTTTAGAGCAGAAGGGTCTAAAGGTATCTGAGGAACATCGATAATGACATCCCCATCACAACTAAAATCCTGACAACTCCATTATTGCAAAGGTTCTGCAGTCAAAATACACAGTGGGAAGTAGAGGTTTCAGATGTTTTAATCTGACGCACGCTCACTGCTAGAGAATCTTCCTGTTTCAAGGAAGGGGGAGGAAATACATCTTCTTTTCTAAAAGCCTGGGTTAAATATTTATTTTAAACACAGATAAGTGTTGGGTTTCATGCTTCCTCACAAAAGCATAAGCCTTTCTAGTTATTTCAAATATCAGTTAAAAGTCATCATTTTCAAAACTTTTCATTTACTTTTTTTCCACTCACATAATCAGTTGATCCCAAATTGCTCCTTCTTCTACAGAAACTTCAGAAACTTCTACAGAACTTTTCTCTCTGATTCAGAATCTTTCCTCTCTGACTCAGAATCTTTCTCTGCACCTTATTCCTTTTCAAACCACTTGTTTGTACCTCTGCTTCACTGACTCCTTACTTACAAATCTTCTCTGAAAGTAATTCTTCTCTTTCCTAACAGTTTTCTTAGCTCTGTTAGTGAGAAGATTGTTGTGCTGACCATTATGCACAAGTCTCTTTCCTGTCATATTTAACTACTATGTTTGGAAATCCAGTATGTAAAAAGAAAAAAACTATGGAGAATAGTGTATGCTGTGCATACAGGAATGGGATGTGTAACTTATGGGGATTACTAACAAAAGAACAAGATTACAGGGGAATCACTGATAGTTGTAGGGAAGCATTAATGTACTTAAGACCACAAGTCTCCACTAGAACTTGATAGGATTTGTATTTCTAAAACTCTTAGTGGGCTTTTGTTTTGTTTTAAATACTACAATTAGTAATAAACAAACAGCACTTCATTACTATAGTCTTACTCAAAATTCAACAAGGTTCAGTACCTTGATGTAAAATAGTGTTACAAGAAAATATTCACAATAGAAACACAGGTAATTTGAACTAAAATAAATAGAAAGAACTGTAACTTCTGAATATACTGAAGTTCATAATTAATTAAAGACCACAACAAAAGATTCTCTCTGACCATATAGTAACACTGCCTTCCTATTTTCCCTTTTATCTTCCTTTCATAATATAGTTGTGGTGTTACTTTTTAAATAAGGGTAATTTTGGTTTGCAGTTTTGCTTTGATTTGCTTTTAAAGCTGCTCTAAGCAGTCTGAAGACATGAACAAATCATGAGTAGCATTTTGGATTTAAAAGAAGATATCAGAAAGCAGAATTTCATAACTTTTTATACACACAGTGAACAGTCTTAGAAACTAACCACAAGGATATATTCATGTCAATAGTATTCTCTCTTCTAAATATATAAGATCATCTAGAGATCTGTGAAACCTCCTAACAAACAATCTAGGTATATTTCACTGTACCTATCTCTAGCACTGCTCATGTTATGCTACAAAACATTCAGTAACTTGTATTTGTTTTCAGCTAGGACTCCAGTGCAATGATTTCACATAACACACATTTTTTGCTTTCAAAGCCTCTGTGGGAAACCTTAACCCTCATTACACCTACGTTGCTATGCAGAGAGCACCACGCTTCATGGATTTGGCACTTCTGAACACACAAGGGTCTTCTAGCTCTGTCATCAATTTTATGTGCATGAAAGCATAAATACATATGGGTACACATTTTATCATATGTTTCTTTCCTTTAATGAAGACTGACTCCATGAGATGAAGGAAGAAAACTCTCCTTTCTGCTGACTCACTGTAACAGCAGTAGAGATTGAGACCAGTGGTTGAAGTGATGCAGAAGGAAAATTTGCTGTTTGTCTCTATTTTGCACAGTACTAAATATTTTATCAACTTGCACTACTGAAAATACTCAAATTTTCATATCTGAAATTAAAAAGTACAAGTGCTTATAACCTCTGCTGCTTTTGAAGCTTTCCCACGATGAGAAGATTGATAGTGAGACTCTTGGAATTTAAACTCATTAATAGAGTGAATAAGCAGCACCATCTCATACCATTAAACATATTACAGTGAAATACTTTTCAAGAGAAGTGGGTAACTGGCAATATTTTAAAGATAAATCATCATCATCATAATCCCTAATTAGAGATGAACACTTCATAGGAAAGTTTTGGAGATACTCTACGTTCACTGTTAAGGTTTTGGACCCCACTTGCCAAACACTGTTTGATCAAGGGCTGAAGGTTGTTGATATTCTCTGTCATTCTCTTTCTCAGAATGACAGGAATTCATTCAGTCAAAATTGTTTTGCAGTTCCCTGCAAATAGCGCGAGTTGTACTTAACCTACTAACAAATGCAGCCAGTAACAGAATGAGACACTAAACTGGAGACTGACAAATTCCATTAATTTTTCCAGTTCCAAAGCAGACTGGAGCTGGTGCAGACATGCTTCTTTCAACTCAGTATCTTTTTTTATAGAAATGTTTTCAGTTTGTCAATGCCATGCATTATTGCCATGCACTAATTTTGCAGGTTCATGCTTAAAATTATGTCTCTATCAGCTCATTCCAAGCACATTCATTCATTTTTATAGTGCATACAGTTATATCTCTACAAGGTATTTTAGTCTACGGCAGCTAATGAAGCTGCCTCTTCACATAGCTCCAAATATACCGTGGAGTTGCCTAAGTCGTTACGATTTAAACAAACACATCAAAGACAAAAATGCATGTATACTTCCCAAATCAATTGCATCTGAAAATAATAAGAATTTGGCAGTGAATACAATTGTTTTGATAATGTAATCTAGAAATTTCAACACTTACTTGTCCTTAAAAAAATTTTACAAGGCACCTTTTGTTCGTTTGCCCAGCCTCTGTTTTGTACTCTAGTATTCAGTCAGATTGTTGTGAGACTTCAGTAAAAATTATCTGCAGTCTCTCTATTGCCATAATACAGACAGTCCACCCATTCTCTTGATGAACTGCAGAAACAAAAGAAGACCTCTCCATGCTGCACACCAGTGTGCACTTTTGCATGTTTGATAAGGCTCTCAGGAGAGTTGCAGTGAGTGGTTTTTCTGCTGCCATTTGATGGACAGTCTGATCCTGGTTGGTTACTGTAAAATATATTCTGAAATAGAGGTTTAGAACCATGGTATATTTTTAACTTCCTGACACATGCAGCACAGTTTGCTGTTGAGGAATTTTCCTCTCTCCAAAGTGATGAGCAGACAAGGCAACACTAATGCTACTCACACGTTGTTCAGTGGGAGGTAATGCAAAATCAGTGCAGGAGCAAATATTGTATTAATAGCATGGAGCTCCTTTTCCCTCTCCCTTCTCAGGTTCAGAGTTGGAAAGTGATAACATACAGGACAGACTACACTGTTCTTCAAGCAAAAGGGATGAAGAGAAATCATTTGGTAAGTGATCAGAAGGAGAACAGAATTTACTGAGGATGGGCTGGGCTGAAGGTAAATAACTGACCTCGATCTGCAGTGCGGTGTGAGCAGCTAGAGCAGGGACAGAACCTGTTACAGCAACAAATTCATCTCTCAGTTGTGCTGGTGGCACTGAGGGTCCTCTAAATTTACAGCTGGTGTTTCTCTAGCACTGTAGTGATGATATCAAGATATCAGTTCACTAATGCTGCACTTACTATGATGCACTTATTAATTATGGGTATATTTAGTGATAAATACAGGGACAACAAAAAGTACTCTGTATTACTGACATACAGACCACAGTAAATTATTTTCCCAAATAGAATAGCTGCAAGTTTAAACCGTCTCTTTCTTTAAATACACTTGATAAAACAATGTTACAAAGGACGTACATATTTTGATTACTCAAAAACATATACATTGTTATGGCAATAGATAACGTAGGTGTGGGAATTTAATTACTCAATTTAATTAATCTTCAGAGACTTTTATTCAGGATATTTCCCCATTTTCAAACAAAAAAAATTCTCACCACATACTTATATGTCTGTATCTAACACAGGTTGTCTTCGATACCAAAGACTGTATTAATGACACAGCATAGATTAAAAGCAAATATTGTGAAGTATATAGAGCTCCAGAGTTCAGAGAAAAATTATCCTTGTATTTAAAAATGTTGTTGGCAGACTGCAATCCATTAACAGGCAAGTTCAAACTCAAACACATCATTAATAGGCTATTACAGTCCATATAGAATTAATGCGCGACAAACAACCCCGTTACCACACTATGAACTGACTCTGTTTTTATTGAAAGCGAATGTTGGTGTGATGCATATAACATTTATGCTTCCCCCGGCAAGCGGACAGCGCAGAACCACAAAGTTTGAATGCAAAAATATGGCAAATGCATTTTCTGGGTACCTGATTTATAGAAATTAATGTGTAAAAGGAGCCTTACTAATTACTGGGAAAGAAACATGTAATCAATCTATGTCCACTTAGGCAAAGGACAATGGGAAATGCAGACCTACAGAGAACAGTCTCCAAACCCAACTGACCCAGCACATTCAATGTTTTCTATCCCATGTTGTTTGCATTTACTTTCTTTCACTAACTTCTAATAAAATGCCTTCCCAGTTAGCCTACCTGTAGATGAAGCAGCTCTTACCTTCTTTGGATTTTGCCCTTTAAATCAAGATAATTTTCACTTGCAAACCAATTTAAAAAAAAAAAAAAAAGAGCTGTCAGCATACCTACATATTACCATCACATTTATAATAAGTAGGAATTTAAAAAATATAGGAAGCAGTAGAGTATGATGATGTAATTCTAGCCAGAAGAGAAAATAGGTCATTGCTGTTGTTTAACCTAATAATAAGTATACTTCTGTCCTCAATCAATAAATAAAACAAATACAATTCTCTTAAAATCATTCCAGCCTTAGGAGCAATTGTAAAATCATCTGTGGTCCCCAAATATGCATATGTGTGTACTTGTGCATGCATTAACAAGAAACTATTTTATCACCTATAAGCCTGAGAGATTTACAGCAATGCTGGTAAACAGAATAAAGTGTGATATGCCAAGAGGCAGATGTAGAGCATTTAAAAATAACATCATCTCAATATCCTCCAAAACTATGACTCTGTTTTAGCTTCTGTAATTCTAATAAAAAAGCAAAAGTTATGGTTTTATCAGTCTAAAGATACTGGAACTTCAGTGTGCATTTTTCCTCTATCAGTAAATAGAGCGATTAAAATACAATGACTCAGTGACATGTCATCTATGGGTGCATACATCTATTAATGTAATGCTTCTGATTCATAAACCCTCCCATCTTAATTTTCCCCAACTCTTCTAATTAATGTAAAAATCAGGGGTTTTACTAGTTCTGTTAGTGTTAACAGAGATGCATTTAGAATATTTATAAAATGAAATCAGAATCTCTAATTAAAACAGGGAAGCATTGTACACAACTCTGAAACAATACGAATGTTTGTTGTATTCTTTTACCTTAGTGATCTGCGTTCGTCCATCTGTATAGGCTGGACAAAAGCAGGTGTTTTCTCCACAGATTAACAGA
>VWZG01013475.1:290709-298209 GCA_013396735.1 Grallaria varia | reverse complement strand
AATGTCACAATGGTATTCTTTATTCAAAAGAATACCATTACAGAACACTATTTAAAATGCTCATAAAATTCTTCAATTAGCAAGACTAACTGGAATGGGGCCTTAGACACAAGAATGGACATTTGGGAGTATATGATGAGGGAAAATGTCCTAGCTTGATGGTACCTCCTCTCCTTTTGTCTTTGGAGAAGTGTTGGCATGGTATTCCAAAGCATGACAGGTAGAACTGGAAGCACACATATTACCCAGATACCTTTTTATACAAAGGAATCTTAGATTTTATTTTTTATATGGTTCTGTATAATGGAAGGGATTTGTGCATATGAAAGTAAATGTGGAACTCATATATACAATGAAAAAATCTCTGAATTAAAAAACACAATGCAAACTGGCGAAAAATCAGTATTATATATTTAAGCCCAGACTTCAAGCAATGACACTGTAAATTTAATTCACAATGTCTTTTTCTTGTTCACACTTGTCAGTGCACTTTCTGTACCAGTATGTTGATGTATATGGAGATTTAAGGCATGTGTTGCAGGAATTTAACAACACAGAGTGAACAAGAACACATCTCCTAGCGGATGAATCGCATAATTAGCAGGAAAATCCATCAAATTGTTCTATGAATTCAAATGAGCAAGTCATGGAAGTTTTTTGTTGGTCTTTTTTTTTTTCTGTGAAGGCAACAAGAGTGCACATCCTGTATACTTCACAATTTGTATTTAGTATCAAAGACACACTATCAGCAAATAAAACTAAGAGTTGTGTACAAAACAAAAGTTGTGTACTGAGCAGACAGATTTGGAAAACTGAAGGACCTTAACTATTGGAAATGCATTAACATTGCTGTTACCTGTACCCTCTTCCTCCACCTCATTTTCCTGAAGAGAAGAAAAACCAGAACTCACAAACACACTCTGTAATATTCCTATAATCTCTGCCAATCCACACCCGGGATTTTCAGTGCTCTTCCCTCTCATAGTGTGAGGGAAGCAAACACTGGTTTAGAGGTGCAAAAGAGAGAACAAAGGTGTCCTGTGCCTTGCTGCAGCTGCAAATGCTTAAAACGCAGGTACCTGCCTCAGATGGAAACTGTGGGATTCCCAGAAGGAATGTCACAGTCAGGACCTGAAGGAACATTTCAGGTAGCATTAGAAGGCAAGCCTAGATAGTTTTTGTGACTTTTTTAGTCCACAAACAGGTCCCTGGTAAAAGAGACTGAACTTAAAGGGGTTTGAGTGTCAGAGTAGTGCCCTGTACCAGTTAAGTATCACTCCAGTGTGAATCTGCAGTTTTCCAGACCCCTTGTTATGCACAATTTCAGTCTCGTGGGCATTCTGCAGACTTCCTCAAATATCAGGTTACATAGGCTCTCACATGCTTCTCCCTGGGCCCAGCTTCTTGGGGACAGTAAATTTATACACAAAACGGACACTTGAGCCAAAACTTTGCCAGCAATAATTCTGAGTTCTCTTCTCAAAAGGAAAATGATTTCCTTACTCCTTTGAGTTCAAGAACAAAATGAATATCTATTTCTTAACTGTCTCTCTTTTTAAGCACAAATTCAAAGGAAAAATAAAAAAACCACCCAAAAGTTGCACTGTATATCTGTCATGAGGTGTTACATTATACTGTGCTACACAAATTCACCTTTTCTGTCATGGTGGGAAAACTCAGATCCTGTTTATGACAAGAGATGAATCAGCCTATGCAAAGGACAGGGAGATGTCCCAAAGTGAGGTTTATGGAATTAGTCAGCAGTGAAGGAAGTGCATTCTCTGACATTTCAAATGAGGCTTCAGAAATATTTACTGGAACCAAGAAACAAGTTTCCATCTGTCCCATAAGCCAGTTGTTAGAGCTTTCTATAGGGGACCATGACATAAACCACACATCTGGTGAATAACTGAGGATTTATACAAATTATAAACATTCCTAAATGAAAGAAGAGAGCAGTCCCAACCAATGTCAACACACCAAGAAATGGTGTGGTGTGTTTGCTAAACATGCACGAGATCAGCAGAGAAAATATTTTGATTTTGTGCTATTTCTCCTGCCACTGGTGTGACAACCCACCCTTAAGGCTGAAACAGTCTCTGCACAGTCCCTAAGAAGTTTTTCCTCTTACCATCCACAGACCATATGCTCTCCAACACTCTCAGCTATGTCTTCTCTTGAATAAAACCCTCCCTGTTCTTTGTTGTGTTCTTTTATTTCTTTCTTTCTTGCTCTACCTATGGTCTTGTGTTTTCACTCCGAAAGTCAGTCAGCTGCTCTTACATAAAAGGAGCAATATCCCCCTTTCTGCTGATGGTTCCACCTAACGCAGTGATTCTTTTGAATGCAGTGGAACATGCTAACCAAGAGCAAAATGCAATCCCAACACTGCCTGTCACAGCTTCCACCATCAACCTGGGATTTACAGTTTCAACTTGCAACCTTAACATCACCAACCAAACTGCAAAACCCCCCACTCTCTCCTCAGAAAACCATTTACTGTCTACAGAAAGCTCCTGAGAGCTCATGGCAGAAGAACACCACTGATGTTTCTCCTAGGCTTGTAGCTTCCGGCTTCTTGCTGTTCCCTGTTCTGCTCTCTGCCCTGCCTGCATTTTCCTTGCTGCAACTGTAATCTTTATGCAGGAGAGGAGCAGATTCTGTCACAAATCCGAATTTACATTACACGAAGGGACCAGAGCTTACCTGACAGCTGCTTTACACCTTGAACCTGGGATAATCTCTATGCAGGGGAAGCCTAAAAAACAGGACCTTTGTTTTTCAGAACTGTTGCTCACTACAATTCATTGTCTGTGCAAATAAAGGTTTTACTCTCTCCAAATTCTTTGCTACAACTACCACAAGCTTGTTTTCCTCATACTTAATAGAGTTTCACAGCACAGATGTGCAAGTTTCAGCACCAGTCCAGGCAGAATACAAATTTCAAAAATGAAGACTTGAGTAGTAATAAGCAATATAAAACCAGAAATAACAACTGGCCTGGTAAACACATTAGAATTATCTCATTGCTTTTTCCTCAAATAAGAAGCATAAGTCAGGACAATGCAGGTAAAAGATGGTAAGTATCAAACTTGACTTTAGAAATTCTTGAGAGAGAACACATTCACAACTGGATTCTGTATTCCTCAGCTCAGCTTCAGGGAATTTTGTGACTGATTTATTAACAATTACAAACCTTGCCCCTCCATCACGTTCCAACAATCCTACCTATTAAATAATTAAATACTGTCCACTCTCAATCAGACAGATCCTCTTGTGATTACCATGACCACAGAGATGTTGCTTGCCAGACATACATACTTCACACCTGCTGTCAAATTACAGTGAAATCCTGCTTTGTTTAAATAAAAAATCCACAACCCTTCTTACCAAGTGAGAGAATCTCAGTTTATAATTAGTGTCATCCACACTATGCTCTAATAATTATGATTATCAGTTTAATGATAGAGTGATGTTACGTATACCAGGGCCATTAGCCACAGGTAAGAAAGTGTGGCATTGTATTCTGGTTCAGATGTTGGACACATAGGAAGAGAGAGACTCTGAGAGGGTACAAATGAAAAGAAAAAGAGATGTGGCAGACTGGCATAGCCAAAGAAGGTGCAGTGTGGGCAAAAAGTAGGAACAAAGTTTGCAGGAAAAAAATCCCCAAGATATTCTATCTACATTTATTTTTTATAATATATATCTTAAAACATTAATAAATAACGTGTTTAACAATTCTCTGTCTTGGTGCCTCAAGTAGAAAGTCTGCAAGCCTTTAACAGCTTGGCAGTCCAGCCACGGCACACACAGGAACAAGCAGTGTAAGATTTGGCCAGCTGTGCATGTGACAGCATAGAACTGTGATCTTTACTTCAATAAATAAGTCTTATGGGCATTTCAAAGCTACACCACAAACCTTCTGAAAGCACAAATATCTATTTCACCTTCAGCTCAATTTGCAGAAGACGCAGTTAAGAGAAAGTGCAGCCAGATTTCTGCAGAAAGGGTCTGTTAAGTGAAAAAGTTTACTTATGTTCTACATACTAGCTGCTTTGGATTGTCCAGTAAGATAAAGCTTCCAAAAGAAATACAATCTTCTATCACGAGGCATTTTAACCTCAGGGTGGAAACCCGAAGATAGCAGTAGGATAAAACACTTGCCAGAGGAAACTACAAAAGCTTCAGGGTTTCTCTGGCTTACAGAAAGGGACAGTTTAGGAACACAGTAGGCAAAATAAAAGGTTTGGTACTCCAACTGAGACTATATTTCTTAAACACTCAATAATTTTGCCTTCCTCCTGATTTCAAATACAAACCTTTTGTAGAAAGGATAAAAACTGTAGTGCACCTGTTTCACTTGAGCCCATTAGAGCTTATTAATTTTCCCCTGTGAATGACCTTCCACACACCAGCACAAGGCTGAGTGAGAGAAGATGCAGAGGAATAAGATGCTATAAAATGGACTCATTAGGCAAATCAAACAGAACTTTGATTTCACCCTCAGTGATGTCCAAGCTGGCATACATCTAGTTCTGCTTTAGCTCTGAGAGGGAAGCTCAACAAACTGTGGGAAGAAACAAAGTTTCAGTTGTCTCATGGAGAAAAAAAATTCATACAGCATATTTTAAAGGACTTATGAAATTTCATCTAGAAATGCTGTGTTGTTTTACCTAATAATAAAAATCAAATTATTCCACCCCTAGGCTCAGCCTTGTCCATTTGCTGTTATCTAACATGTACCAAAAATGCAAATTCCTCCATCCCACCTCCACTCTTCCAAGGTCTTCCCACTTATTTTCCTTTCTCCTCAATAAGGATGCAGTCACTCTTAAGCAAGCAGAGGCTTCCCAAGATCCTTCTGGCTTTTCTTTAAAGGGTTTTCACAGGAGAGGCATTAGATACATTATTCACCCGTTCCCAACCCAGTTTGCACATTTCATTACATCTGTCCTTTCTCCCTAAAAATTAGAAATTTCACAACAGAAAGAACCTCTAAGTATAAATTTGCAAAAGCCCCTTTGCCAGTAGAGCTACCAGTTCTAAACAGGGACTGGGGAAAGTGAGGAAGGAAATAAAATAAAATAAAACTCCCTTACGGATAGTTTTCTCATGAAAGGCACTTGAGATATGGATCTAGCAAAAGGCTCTGTCAAGATGGAAGAATAAAACCTCATGTAAGTAAGAGACAGGAACTTCTTTTTGGACAACCTTGTTTGAAAGAAAAAGGACAACGAGGAAACCATCTTAGAACCAAATACTCTTCTACACATGAAGATAATCTAGTTATTTATCAGACCAATACATCTTTACAGACTCTTTCCCCTACCCCCTCTTAAAACAAACATCTATTTTTTTTTTCACTTGCTGACTCCCCTTTCCATATTTGAACAAGTCTTACAGGCTCTCAGGGGCCTGGTGCTCTGCAATCAATGGATTCAATTCCTTTATCAAATATAAAAGTTTCCTTTGGTGTGCATCTCATGAAACACTTGTACAACAGTACAAGAACCTTAACCAAAACCTTTCTTCCATCCCTTTTGAAAGGCAGAAGGCTATTTTCTTGTAATGTTACTAGAATGACAGGGAAGGAAAGAGACAGGAGACACCTACAAACGTTACCTTATAAGATGTTAAAAGAGGCACTCAAAATTTTAGTGAGAAAACCAATTCAGACTCAAACTGAAATTATGACACATTTCAAGGGAACTCAGTACTCACAGAAAATTCTGTCTTCCAGCACCAGCAACAGGAGAATTCAAGTTTCTTAGCCAGTGGTCAACTCTGATGCTACACTGCTTATGTGAGGGCTTGCGAGTCTTGAGCATCCCAAAGCCAGCTGGTTTTGGTCACCAGATCCTCTGAGAGTCCCTGAGTTCACTGACAAGTTCTACAAGCTCAGAGGATGACAGGAAAGTTTTCACTAAGCATCAGTCAGAGAGTAGGACTCTGAGCCTTGAGCTGAGACCATCTGAACCTAAAGGCTGGCATGGTCCCCCTGCCACGTTACTCAGGTTCCAGAACTGCGCCTTAAAACCAGAGCGACAGACAGACGGACAGACACACGCCTGTTGCGCTGCGTGTGGCACCACGTTATTAACAGATGACACCGTGTCATTAACAACATTCAAATACCAGTGCCGTGCCTGTAATTCTCCCTCATTCCACAGCAATCTCCGGCAATCAAGCCCCTGAGCCTGTCCATGTGGAGCGGTGCCTGACGTGGCCGCGGAGCCCGGGTGGTCGGTCCTGCACTGGTAGCACAGCGGGGAAACTCCATTAGTGGGAAAGGCAGCCCAGGGAAAATGGGGCAGTCACACGCTGGGATAAAGGACAAAAAATGGAAGAATCACGGAATCATGGAATTTTCAAGGCTGGCACGGACATAAGGAGATCATCCAGTCCAACGTCTCTGCCAAGGCTGGTCCACCTGGAGCAGGTGACACAGGGAGACATCCAGGTGGGCTTGGAATGTCTCCAGAGAGGGAGAGCCCATGCCCTCCGTGGGCAGCTCTTCCAGGGCTCTGAAACCCTCAGTGTGCAGAAGTTCTTCCTCATGTCGAGATGGAACTTCATGTGGTTTAGTTTATGGCCATTGCTCATCGAGCTGTCACTGGGCACCACAGAAGGGTCTGGCACTGCCCTCTTGGCACTTGTGCATTAATCAGATCCCCTCTCAGTCCTCTTTTCTCCAGACCGAACACGCCCAGCTCTCAGTCCTCACAAGAGAGATTCTCCAGACCCCTCAGCGCCTCAGAGGCCTCGCTGGGCCCTCTCCAGTAGCTCCTTGTCCTTCTCGCACTGAGGAGCCCAGAACGGGGCGCTGAATTCCCCTCAGGAGCAACTGAGACATGAATTTTTCTTAAAAAGCGAACCTGGTTCAGGGGCGAAATCCCTTATTTACATTACGAATAAGACCTGTATGTACTATCGCTTTTACAAGGCCATCACACGGAGCTCCGCCAGAGCCGCTGTGAGGGGGCCGCGCCTCACGACAGACCCCGCTGTGCCTGTGTCCGGCCGCCCACACCCGCGGGGCTCTACTCTCACTGGGGCTGTGCCTTTCTGGGGCTGAGGCGTTCCCTGGGACTCTGCCTTGCTCAGGGCTCTGCCCCCTTTGGGGCTGTGCTTTCCAGGGCTCCCGACGCTCTGCCCTCCCTGAGGCTGTGCCCTCCCCTGGCCGTGCCGTCCCTCCCCGCCCGTGTTCCCGGGGCTGTGCCCGCCCCCGCCGCGCCGCTTTACGGCCGTCGTGTGTTTGCGGCGCTGCGGCCGGGCCGGGCCGCGGATATGGTGAGTGTGCTGGGGACAGGGTGAGTGTGGCCCGGGACAGGGTGAGTGTGGCCGAGCGGACAGGGTGAGTGTGGCCGGGGACAGGGTGAGTGTGGCCGGGGACAGGGTGAGTGTGGCCGAGCGAACAGGGTGAGTGTGGCCGGGGACAGGGTGAGTGTGGCCGAGCGGACAGGGTGAGTGTGGCCGGGGACAGGGTGAGTGTGGCCG
>VWZG01013475.1:253434-290403 GCA_013396735.1 Grallaria varia | reverse complement strand
CCGGGCTGTGCCTGGCTGTACCGGGCTGTGCCTGGCTGTACCGGGCTGTGCCTGGCTGTGCCGGGCTGTGCCGGGCTGTGCCGGGCTGTGCCGGGCTGTGCCGGGCTGTACCGGGCTGTGCCGGGCTGTGCCAGGCTCTCTCGGGCTCTCTGGGCCGCCGCAGCCCGGGGTGTCCCCGCGGCAGGCCGGGGGCAGCGGATGGGCTCTGTGAGTGCTCCCCTCGGTAAAGAACCGCTCTGTGTGTTCCCTGCAGGCCAGCACGATGGTGGCCGTCGGCCTGGCCATAGCGGCGGCGGGATTCGCAGGTTTGTGCCGTGGGGACACAGCGGGACCCCAGCTCTCTCTGTGCACCAGGGCTGGCGGTGAGGTACTCTGACAGCTGGTACAGAACACTTCCAGGAGAACCTGTATTCATGTGGTTAATAGTAATTGAACAAAATATCCAAGCTATTACTGTCTTACATCCCCAAAATGCTTATTCCAAGTTCTAACCCACAAGTTACCAGTTGCACTGAATTGCTAAATCTCTATGAAACTGTATGAGCCTTGCTCGATATTGATCTCTTTAAGGTCGCTATGCAGTAAAAGCCATGAAGCAAATGGAGCCACAGGTTAAACAGGCACTTCAGAACCTACAAACACCTGTAAGTTTTTGTTTCTCAGTGAAATCTCTGTATTTTAAAGCTTGCTTGGTGAAACAACTGCAGACTGTTGTCTCTGTGGCACTGCTGTATTTTCCTCTGTTACTAAACGTAATTTTGTCAGTAATAACAATCTCGGCAATTCTGGTGGTATTGGCTAATAGTGAACTTGTTCTGCCAGTTTTAAGTAATGCAATAATGATATTCTACTTCAACAGAATTTCTTACTACAAGTGTAGAAGAAGCCTTGCTATTTTTACAGACTAAAATCTCAGCAGCTTTTAAAGCAATAATGAATAGTTTTAACTTACATACTTAAAAATGAGTGGTTTTTAAACTAACATGTTTTCTCTTTTAGGCCTTCAGTGGTTATTACAGGGGAGGATTTGAACCGAAAATGACTAAACGAGAAGCAGCTTTAATACTAGGAGTGAGGTAAAAGAGATTTATTCAAAGTGAGAGGTGGAAAGGAGGCAGTGGTGTTTCCTTGCTGCTGCCTTTGTTTGCAAGGGATGTCATTCTCAATGCTTAAGGCCATCCTACGTTCAGCATCCCCTGGAGAGTCACTGCCAAGGCAGGAAATAGGAAGTGGCCTTTCAGGATTTTCTGTGCTTATTGGGGATTCTTTGCTGCACTTGAGCTTGGTTGAAGCTAATTCTATCTGGACTGGCAGACACCTGCAATTCCCTAGCACATGCAAAAGCCACATATAAGTTCAAATAAGCCCTTTTCAGGAAGCCAGGGGGTTCACTGGGAGTGGGGAACATGGTTGAGCTGTTTGCTGTGGTTCCTGTCACTGCTGGGGAATTTCAGATGGATGCAGCATGTGGGTGCTGCAAATCCACTTCTTGTATCTGTATCACTTCTAGAACATAATTGATCCGAGTATGGTGGCAATCCCTGCCGAAGTACCTAAGGCCAAGTACACAAATATTCCTGAATAAGAACCATTTCTGTTTAAAGGAAACTTCCAACCATGAAGCTTGTTGTTTGGGGGTTTTATTTGTGGTTTTACTTTTTAATAAATCAAGAGCAAATTTTTTTCCTCTAGCCTTTAGGAAGTTTTCCCAATAAAAATGTTATAGCATAGTTCCATTTCTTTTCAATCAAGTGGATGACTCCCACCCTATTAGACTGCTGTGCCATGTCTTTTTCAGCAGTGTTTTGGAAAAACCTTAGAAACCCTCTCCAGGATTTACACACTACCTATCAAGATTAGGAAAAGAAAAGCACAGAAGTTAGCCAAAGAATTTATGGATAAGACAGAGTCCTTAGTTCTTCTCAGACAGCTTTTGAAGATCTGGAGGACCTCATGAGGGTCCCTAAAGTCACTTTTTCTCTCTCTTTTTAAAGCCCTACAGCCAACAGAAGTAAAATTAGAGAAGCTCATAGACGGATCATGCTTTTGAATCATCCAGATAAAGGTAAGGACATTAAGTCATGTTGATTAATTAATTTATGTTTTGAACACAGATTAATGGAACTCTGTAGGAAGAAGTGAGTGATACATGACTACTGCAGCTACTAAAAAAACCCATAGAAAACTGAAAAAAAAATATTAGGGTGCCTTAATCCATGTGGGTTTGGAACATATTTTTGTGTGAATGTTTTAAAAGCAAGCACACAGATTCAGCAGGGCGGTTTGTTACTTGCTCTATCTCCTAATATATCAGATTAGGATTTGTTAAAATGAGACTTAAAAGTGCCTTAATTTTAGATGAAAGCCCAGAGTATACTTGTACACTTTTATGTACCACATGTGAGTTTGAATTCACGTGAGAGCCTTGGGAGTTCACCATAAATGACAAGTATTGAGCCTTCTGCAGCTGCTGAAGACATTAAGTTGTGAAATATTCCTGTTTGTGGTACTCTGAAGGCTTAGAATCTAGTTGTGCTCAAAGTTAGTAACTCAAGGCATCTCTACCTGTTCTAAATTCTGTTCAGTGAGTCAGAGTCATGTGTTAGTGCTTGGCATTTACCTTCTTAATTGTTGCTTAAAAGGTAAAATGGCTTCCTTTAAAGTAATTGTTGAACTCATTACTTTTATGCAGCAAATCCAAAGTAATCCCTGGGATATGCCTTTCATACATAATACTGAGCAGAAGTTAACTTCAAAATTAACTTTACTGAATATATGGAGAACCTAAAAATAGCTGTCCAGAGACTGGTAGAGCATTTCATGTTTTTTGTGACCTAAACAAGTTAAATTAAGCTTTAAGTAAATAGAGTAATTTCAGTACAATTAAAAGTATATATGCTACAAACAGTCATTGCATCTCTGGGGCTTTACAATTTTGGTGTATTTGCACTGTAAATTCTGTTTCAGTGCCTCTCTAAGCCATTTGTTTGCCATGTTGAAAAGCTGAAGCAGTCCCTTGGTACAGCAGCAGTTTGTGTGGTGGCCTTGAAGGAGGAGTGTTATCTGCAGCCATGTTGGTTCAACGCTTCCGTATTCACCACAGACTGTACTAAGTCATTAGTGACCAATTCCTTTATGACTGATAAAACCGGAGGAAAAAACCACTCCAGTAAACTAAAAACAACCTATCAGGAATGAATTGTCTGATATTGAGCTCCTGCAGTGACTGTGAATTGACAGCTTCAGTCATAACCATTTTGTTCTTTAACTGTCAGAACCCTCAGACCATACTCACGGTTTTTTTCCTGTGTAGCATGGCATTATTAACAACATAGATAAAGAAGTGGGGGTTCTTTTCATCTGATGTGAGGTTCTCTTTTTTTTTTCTAGGTGGCTCTCCCTATGTAGCAGCCAAAATCAATGAAGCTAAAGATCTACTGGAAGACCAAGCGAAAAAATGAGAAACTCTCAGAGGGTTTGTCCCTGCAAATGATTATTTTTGATAAATGGCATAAGAAAAGTTCTAATATCAGTCTTTGACTTTATATAAACGAAGCTGGGAATATGAATCCAGGGAGGTACTTCCCTCCCTACTCAGTCACTTTTTGGGGGAAATGTGTGAGGGAGTGAAGCTTAAAGTTTTTCATAGCTGGTCTTTTTTAAACAGCACAATCTGACACTCAAATATTTTCAGTATTAGAGAGCCATAACTTGGTGTGGCCAGTGCATGCTGCAAGGTACAGGTAGACCTTCATGCTGTTACTTAATTTCTGTTAAACTTGCCATATCTAAAGTACTGCTGCTCTTCCATCTGCCAAAGTTAGCACAGTGAACCAGTTTGGAGACAGGGTGGAAAAAACTGAGATGATTTTCTTGATGGGAAGAGCTGGGACAGATGTGTGGTTGTCTATGACTGAAGAAATAAAGTGCAGGAAACTGTACTCCCTTGTCTTTGCCTTGTGAAAAACAAGGTTGTTTGAATTTCTTAAGTTACTGATGAGTTTGGAAAGTCCCAGATTCTTTTAGTAACTTTCAGGTTTTGATGGATTTTATAGCATTTAATAAATTCTGTAGTTTTATACATTATTATATACTACAGAGCTGGAACTCGTACCTTAAGGTTTGCATTTATAGTGAGTAGGAAACGGGAACTGTTTATGCAGACTACTGAGGATACCTGAGCTGGATTTGTGCTGTGTGAAGCCTCACACCCACCAGTATTTCTCCTTGTGAGGATCTCAGCTGGGGCTAAGGATATCTGTGATACTCCAGGAATCTTCCCAGTGTTTCTGCAACAACAGTAAAAGCACTGCACAGCAGCTGTGAGAGTGAACACCCACTTGCCCATAAGCTTGAGAGCTTTCATTTCCCAGAACCTGGACTTGGGAGTGCTGCTGCAAGCACCTCCCATCCTGTGTGTGAGTGCTGCTTGTTCTGCTGCTGTGGACTAGTTCTAGGCCATTTAGGAAGGATTACAACAGTTAGGGAGAGTTCTGTGCCTTCAGGAGAGAGGATCAAATAGGTAACATTTAGAACCTGCCAAGAGGGGAGGGAAGTAACTTTTTTTTGCCACAGAATTTAAAGCAGGATGGACAGCTGGAAAACCACTATGCAGAGTCTGCACCTTCCAAGCTCTAGGCAGGATATGTCTGCTTAAGTTTTTCTCTCTCAAATACTAATGACTTCTTAAACACACCTCTTTTTCCCCCTTCCCTGTTTTTATAATTTTTTCCAGTCCTGGGCCTGCCTGATCAGCTGAGAGAGTTGTGCACAGTTCAGAGTTACAATTATTTAATGTGTGTTCTCCAAGAGGGAACAGTGTGGCTAGGTGTCCAACACTAAAGTCCTTTTACAGATTGCCCACACACCCCCAAGCCTGGTTGGGACAGTTCTGCTGGAGTTGTATGAGGTAGAGCAGAGGGAGGCACAGGTGGTTCACAACACTCATCTTTTGTCCTTATTCACTCCTGACAAAATCAGTAAGACAACTTTTTTCATTTAAAGTCAGCACAACTTCAGCACTACCCCTTTCCTGTGACTTCCTGTAACAACTCCTTCCTTCACAGATGTTTTTCCATACCTGTTTTGTGCTTCACTGCTCTGGCTCATGTGCCTGAAAAGATGGGTGGGTGTGTCATGCTTTAACTTCTCCAAAACTACATCTGCATTAATTCCTATATATGTTAGTCAGGTTCTGATTCTCCAAGATAAGAGTCTTGTTTCAGACACGTTAACTGACATTTGACATCATCCCTTAAAGAAAGGAAGATTAGCACATTAGAAACTCTTATGAAAGAGTTAAAGGCTCAAGCTGCCTCACAAGTAAGTTTCCATTGTTAGTTACAGCTTGAAAACCTTAAAGTCAATAGTAATTTAAATTTTTGATAGAAACAGTCAACAGATGGAAGATCAAAGTTTATTTTCTTTTACTACCAGCATACAAAAAAAAACATATTGCACATCAAACAACCAAAACAAAAATAAAAATACTCTACTAAGGACTAACATATGTAGTTTATACAGAATAAACTTTCTGGAAATTGATCTTTTCAGTAGTTCAGGTTATGTCTTAATGGACATGACGAATTCAGCTTAGTGTTAACTAAAGCTATGTTTGATTTTTAAATACTGTACAGTTTAATAAATAAACCAAACAAAGCCTCAATGTAGAACAGTCACTGCCAATGTCACCCAGTGTCCCTGCAGATTATGAGAATTTAACAAATGTATTCCAGTGGTCTGCAGATTTTCCTCTACATACAGCATTTAAAAAACATGTATTAAAACAGACCAGTTTCCAGACTAAACTAATGGAGAAATTACATTTCAGTGCAAAATATTTTAGACTGCATTTCTTTCTAGTATTCCTCAGGTGAAGAAGTGGTTGCATATTATTAAAAATGTAACAAAAGCAGCTAATGCTTTCATAAAGAGTATTATGTTAGGGATCCCCCTCACATCTCTGCCGTATTTTGAAAACAAAATAACATTTCCTATAGCCAGCAATTTTGTTTATTTAAATGTTACATATACTATCTCAAGGCACATCTGATGATATATTTATAACACAGTAGGTGTCAAAGTATGTTTAACATATGATTTCTTCAGGATCCCTCCCCTTTCTGTATTCCAAAATGGAGGAACTGAAAGTGCGGTGTCAAGACTGGCGATCCATATTCTATCTTTGGCAAGCTTATACAAGCACTATTTTAAATGTAATGTAAAAGAACTGTAAACTAGGAACTTCAGTTTATGAAACACCATTCAGCACTGCTTCTTCCTGATTATTTCCATCCTCTTGAACAGTGACTTTCTTTTCATCAGGGCTGTGCTGTAGTTTAGAAGGCTCATCCCCAGAAGTGGTGGCAGGACCATTCACTGCCTTTTCAGAAGGGCTGTTTTCGTCAATTGCATCTTTTGCCTTGCAAAAACAAGAACAGGGTAATACAAAACACAATACAGAGTGTAATCAATTTCCCTGTGGCTCACACAGCAGCTCTGCAAGAGGAAACACCTCTTGTGCCTGTATCCTGTAATTTAGAGCATCCTATTACTTACCTTGTCATTTACAGGACACTTCTGTATCAGACACTTCTGAAGAAATGGTGCCAGGGTAACCCTGGGACTGCACAGCTCCAGTGCACCCAGACTGCCTTATTTATTTCAAACTGTCTAAGCCCATGAAGGAGTTAACTTAAAAAATTACTTTCACACCCCTAAGTCTATATAGCAAGATTAGATTTTGTTCATGGATCTTTCATGTTCTGCTGAACTCAGACATAACTCATGGCAATATGTTCATTGTTACTTTAGAACAAATTCTTTATTCAGTTCTGATTATTTTTAGAATATGCAATGCCACTCTGATCCCTGAAGGGAGAAAAGATCTCAAATACACAATCTTTGTAAAATTAATTCCTTCTAAAATACTTTGTACAAGTCACTAAAAATGCCACCTAGTATCTATCCCTCTATCCCTAAGGATTAGTTCTGAAGACTCACCAGGGGCAATTTTCACATTTTATTACATAATGCAGCACTACTAAATGTAGTATTTTAAAATGTGTACAGACTTCCTTTCAGCATTACAAGTCACTGTCAGTTCTGTTTACTCTGGGCCATTTTTGCTTTTCATGATGTATTCTTAAACTCAAATGTGCTTGTAATCAAATGAGGGTGAGCTAACTGAAGCTTTCATTCCTTTCCTGTTCTGCTGCAAGAAAGGAAAAAAAAAAAGGAAATAACACATGAAAAAATCTTACCGTTTCTTTCTTGGTTTTGGCTAGTGTCTCCTTTGGAGGGTTTCTCTGTCTACTTTGAGATTCAGCTCGTGATATATAATCAGCTACTGTTACTGTTCAAGGAAAAAAATCACAGTGATGCTCACATCAGCAGTCAATTCAGCATGAACCTTCATGTCTTTTCTGCACAAGTTACGCTCTAACTGGGAGACATCTCACAAAAGGCCTTCACACTTACAGGTTATCAACCACACAGCAAGGATCAATTTGTTTCTGTTGTTAAATACAATTTTTACTAAAATCAGTGGTAATGTGATAATTTCAAGGTGGACTATTTTGGTCCAATTGCAAATTTGACTGGAAAAGGAGGGTACTAGGTTTGAAGAGATCAGGCTGCAGGCTCTTTGAACTGTGTCACTGGAGTTTTACTAGCCTGAGTAGTGAAGAATTTCACACTAATAACATGAAGGCAAGTTAAACTGTGCCCAGAACTGGGGGAGGTTCAGAACAGTATTACTTACAATGATGCAGAATTCAAATCTTTGTTATGCCATGAAGTGACTGATGAGAGAACTCTCCCTCCTTCAGGTCCTGGGAACACCATCAGCAGTGTTCCCTGGCTCGGGGGGTGTGGACACAGGCTGTGCTGTCTGAGGAGCAGCACAGCCAGGTCTGTGCCGGTATGGCTGCACTTACTGGGTGCCAGCCAGGACTTCTCTGACCTCTTTGCTTCTTACCACCTCAGCACATGCTCCTGTAGCCTGGTTCTGTCTGATCCTGCCCTCTTGTAACCACACCAAGAGTCAATTCTATCTTTAGAATACAGAGTATTGCAAATTTAAACATACACTTGTGTATCTGATGAGCCGAAACACATTAAGATTGGCAAGCATTACCTATTGAACTGTACAGTCAATTATATTTAGTGTATCATGAATTCAGGTGATCTGTTTTTCTGGATTTAGGTGCATGAAGCTCAGATCAGACTAGAAAGTATAACACATGAATTTGCATTATAGTAATTGGACTTCTTGCAACTGGGTCCTTCCAGAATAGTCAAGAGTTTCTGCATAAGAATTGTTTTCTTTAAAATGCGGTTCTGTACCCAACTTCAAACTCAATGAGGAAGCATGTTTCATGCACACAGTGCATTCTTAATACTCATCTACATCTAAGGACCCATAACATATAGCAATGAAAATCAAATAATACAACTAAATGAGTGAAGTACAGTGGTTGGCACTGGGAGGGGAGGGAGGGAAGAGTTCCTTCTGTCTTAATTTCACTCACTATATACTTACAAGGTATTTATGAAGAGATTAAATTATTAGAGCATTTTTAATAAAGACAGTATAACTAACAATGCTCTTAGAGTTGCATCGTTTTTAAAGTATTTATTATGCAAACTGAAAACAGTATTTTGAACAAAGGCATCAAGAGAAAAAAACTGAGAAATCTTGTTTCAGAAATTTTGTTTTGTTCTTTGAATACTTAGGCATTTCAACAAAACCATGGGAATTCTTTTAAATCTAATATCTCTATGTTGCTGGCTGAAATTAATCCATTTTTACTTTTTCTGCCCCTTTATAAACCTCGTATCACTGTTACAAAACTAGAATGGTGAGAAGTAATGGGTAGGTTTGAGTTTTTCTAGTAGGGGTGGGGTGTTTGGTTTTTTCCTTCCCCCAAGTTTTAGTTAGCATAATGAAACAATTTTTTTCTTCTTAATCAAATATTGCACAAGCACCACAGATATAAGGAAGACAAATAAATATAGGTGAAAATTTTGAACCTGTCAATCTAGAAGACCTTCTGTTACTACCTTGCACCGTGTATGTACGAGCATTTTCTGAAGGGCATTATATTGAAAATTAGCCAGTTCATCTTTAACATTTCAAGTGTTAGTACACACAAAAGAAATGCAACAAGCCACAACAACAAAAAATTGGAAACATGCAATTTCACTTAAATTCCTCCTCCTTCCCACCCTCAATTTGTAGATGACTTAAACTATTCCCACCAGCCAAGGACTGACAGCAGCAGCGTGATGCAAGTGTGGGGCTGGCAGATCCCATGCGAGTTCCCTCACAGAGCTCTGCCAGGACCCACATCCTGCCCCTCCAACGCTGCTGCTCAGCCACTGCTGAAAAGGTTGTGTCCCAGTCAGTGCAAGCGCACAGATGTAGGTGAGTGCAGACCATGAACCTTCATGTTTGCTGTGATCCTGGACCACAGAACTCAACAGCACTGTGGCCACTGACTTCTGTGAGAGCTGGATCAGAAGCGTAACTCGTATGTCCAAGCAAAAAGTTAGACATCGATTAGTTTCATTAGACAGATTTTAGAAGTTCTCCTAGTAGAAGAAATGTCTTTCATCTTTGTCTAGTAGTCTTATTAGTTATTGAGTAACCTTTTGATATTATGCAGCTCTATGTAAAACAGCAGACACAACATTCTCTCATGCTTTTGACCTGAAATTACCCACAGCTCCACTCGAATTACCTGGCTGTCTATCTTCTGCCTGACCCCTGAAGCGACGCCTGCGGCTACGATTGCGTCGCTGGGGTTTTTTGTCACTATCATCTGCAATTGCAAAGTTTATAATGAACTATTTCTGATCATAAAATAAGTAAATTCTTCAGCAGTTTCAGCATGGGGCATTTAAAATTGCTTCTGTTAAAGACAGAGACTAAATAAGACAGAAAAGCTAGAAGAAAATTTTATACTGAAAGCATACACATTAACACAAAAGCTAGATTTTACTTTTTGTTCTTGGTTCATTAAAACATTTAGGCATGTGCTTAATGACCTCAGATTTCATTTATTAAAGTAACCATACGTCAAATTTTATCAACATAACCCAGAGGGTTTTTTTCTACATTAAGCAACAGATTATATTCTTGTCCCAGTAAGTATCAAGAGAATTTACTAAGGGAAAGTACTTAAGCAAAATCTGGGTAGAGACAAATTAACAGCTACTTAAGTAGCTTTCCCACACTGAGACTGAGGTTACCAAGGACAAAACAGAATGCTGATCTGACAGTACTGTTTCTATCAAAGCAGCAGTACCAATGGGAAACAACAAATCAAGTCTTTGGTGTCTCCATCAGACAGTTTTTACAAAAAAGGCACATGAAAAAGCTAGTGAAGCTCAGTAAACAGAAGATTCCATGGCACAGCCATGGAGGGAGTCTTTCTTTAATCAGACAGCAACCTTGAACAGAACAACAATTCATCACTAACAAAAACAAACAAGGGCTTCACTACACTTACAGGGACAACACACTTTCTTAGCTTGCTCTGGGATGATCACCCAACCATTTACATACCTAAACCATTCTCATTAACAGAAGCTGTATCAGACTCTGTCATTCCATCCATAAGAACAGCATCTTCATCAGTCCTTCGCCGGCGTGACCTCCTGCGGCGGTTGCTGCTGTGGTGGGACTCACTGGCATCGGTGTCCACGGTCTGGTCTGACTCTGTGTTATCCAGCAAGCTGTAAGGGTTGCTGTCCGGATCTTTAAGCACTAAAGAAATAGAAAGTTTCCATCTGAGATAAAGTAGTGACATGTAACTTGATTTCCAGGCTGACTTACATCTGTGTCTGAAGGTTTCAAACCACAGAGCACCCTTAGGAAAAGGAGTAACACACAGAACTGCAGTATTGGATTTCATACTGGCCCCTCTCTGATTCTAACCCAACAGTAACAATTCTGGGGCACCACAACAGGCACTTACATTATTTCAGCACAAAGATTTCCAAGGGGACATATAGAAAACTTCTACTCAAAATAGCTAAATATGTAAACCACACCTTTCCCTTTGTGGCAGCCTGGTCCTTGTGACACTATTACAGTGTTATGTTAAAACAAACTCTAATGAAATATAACTTCCAGCCTATGATTTCTTCTCTCTTCTGTATCAAAACATAAGCTTAACTCAGAAGGCAGCCATAGGCAACATGCCAAAGATTTACCAACTTTGCTAATAACATTATCATGTGTGAGCAGTAGAGGAAGGAAATGAAGACTGCCATGAACAGAAAATGAACAAAAATCTAACAACACAGTGCATGACACGAAACTATCACACAACTGCACTGAAATTCCATGGCAATAAGATAATGCAAAATGGAGTATAGCAGTAAGGGGTTAGTAAGACATTACACAGAAAATTGCCAGGAACAAAATCTAATTCAAAATCCACTTGGAGGACAGTACCAGAGCTAATGGATGACTTGCCACCACGAGGTCCACCGCGCCCACGGCCTCCAGACACACTGCGCCCTCGGCCCCCGGGGCGTCGTCTGTTGTCACGTTGGTGCCTGCTCTCTCTGTCATCTTCTCCTGCCACAGACCAGTCACTAAGTTCATCTTTTCTCTCAGATTCTGTTTCAGAGGGATTGGAGAGCTCAGAGTTTGTACCTTGTACAAAAAGGAAAAGAAAATGGGAAATTAATGAGTTTTGGGATTATATTCTGGTTTCATATCTTCACAGAAGTATTCCAAACAGCATGGCTGATTATAGTCTATAATACATAATATATATTAAAATCATTAATATGCACTTACACAAGTATGTAACTATATATATTTTATACTTATATATACACCAGTATATAAAAACATATGCACATGTATAATATAAATAGAGCAGAAGTTAGCTAAATTTCTAAGATTCTCAGTCTGGTTTTAATAGCATGTGAAATAAGGGTTGAAAGATTACCAAATCTGTGATTTCCATACACAGATACATCAAGGATTAAGCAGTTTTTCCTCTCTTTGTCTACACACTGCAGGCATTTGGTGCAGTTTCTAGGCAACTTCTCTGAAATTCCCAAGGACAACTTTGCCACCTTATAGCTGATGGCTGTTGCTAAGCAACCCCTTCTGGCTGTTGTAATGCTGAACAATTCCTCTGTTTGTATTAAATAGCATTCCTAATACCTGGCCATCTCTGAGCTAACCAAACCCACACAGCCTTTTATTACCTGAAAATTTAACACCTACTATTTATTTTAAGCATCCAGGAACTCCCCCTACTAACCATTCTGGAATAAAGAGACTTAGACCCATATGGCTCTAACACATGAGTATTGCCATTATTTGGGGAAAAAAAAATTTAAGTTTTCAAATGAAAATCTGTGTATATAAACAAACTGAACAACTTCCATTACAGTTTATCAGTTCACTGAGAAACAATAACAAATGTATTTACAAACATCATCATGACTAACTCGGCATGATCCAGGAAGCTGCAGCCAGGGACAGACTGTAAAACCCAAAAGGTGTCCTATGTTGTATCAGAAATGAGCCTCATGTAGATATCCAGAGTGATTTACTGTATTGAATAAATAATGTTGTCCCTGTTCACTGGAGCATCCATGTTTCTTTAAGGAACATGTCTGCATGGAAATGCAATGTCTCCATTGGGGAAGCTGCTGCTGGAAGAGCTGGGGATGTGTACACTTCTCTGCACTGAACAGCAGTGGCCTTGTCAATTCAGAAATGCATCAGAATACCTCACTTCATCTTAAATCCAGTTACTTCCTGACTGAATTAAAAAATGTACAGGATTTTGTCCTGCCTCTAATTTAAATAATTTTGGTTTACTTTTCAAAAGCATGCTCCTAAAATAGGCATGATCACAGACAAGCTTTTCTTCTCCTCCTCAATTCAAACAGATAATGCTAATTCCAGATGTATTTTTAATTGTGTCTCCTGAGAATTATCTGTAGTTCCTTCCCAACTTTGTATGACATTAACTACTAACACTGAAGCACAAGGTCTTATCAGAGATCAGTTTGCTCAATTTTCAATTTTAACAAGACTCTAAAACTAATGAGGTGTTTTGAGCTACACACAAAACAAAATGGCATTCCTGAATTTTCAGCCTTACCTGAATTCACTCAACTATGCTGAACACAAAGAAATACAGAGACAGTTTATTGGATTCACACACAGGTATCCTGAGAACCTGCTCAACAGATGCTCAGGGACACTCACCATAACCAGATGTGTAATTGGGGCCTCTGCGGCCTCTCCCTCTCCCACTGTAGGACCTGGACCCTTGCACTGAGGAGAGAGTGCTCTCATCAGTTGTGTAACCCTTTTCCTTCTCAGGAACTCGAGCAGAAGAAGGTCTGAAGCCCATACCAATCTGACGCAACTGTTCATCAATCTGGAGTCTTTCTAGCCTTAGTTGTTCCACCTCCTACATAAGAGGAAACAAAACCCATTGCTGATAAATGTCCCTCACAAAACAGCATCACCCATCCAGCCATCTTGAAAACTAACATTCCTGTAACCAAATTAACTTCACCTTGAAGGCACTTCCAAGTAACAGAATTCAGGTACAAGTTGTGCTATTTCAAGAGTTTTGGAAGAAATCTAAAACCTCTCTCTTAAATTCCCATGCAGAATGACTGGTTTTAAGATTATCACTACCTTCCTTAATTACGCTTCACCACCTTTTCCACTCAGAGTAGAAAAAAAAAGTGCAAACTGAGAAACATCATTCAAATTAATTCATTATTTCAGTTAATGCTGCAAAGCCAACTAAGCTAAACAGAGTATTGTTCTATTACCACAACATTAGGTATGTTACTATTAAAAATTCCATCCTACTCAAATAGAGCATTAGGCTCAGAACGGTACAACGTGACCATAGACAAAAAATTGTCAATTACTTCCCAAATGCCCCATGGGGTGGGTTCAAGGCACCAAACCTTAAATCCTGATACAGACATACAATATATATTTATATATAAACCCAGAGATTTTTGCTGCTTAAAAACTGTTACTTCAACCCAAGTTTCCTCTACAGATGCTTTCTACTATTAGATATACTCACCTTGAGATAGGCGATGTGATATTCTAACAGAACTTGGACATTCCCAATGCTTTCTTTGGTACCAACAAATACAAATGGTACCATTCCCTATAGAAACAAAGCATCAAAGCTTTTTAATCAGGAAAAAATTAATCATTAAAACAGCGCTTTCATTTTAAATTATATAAAATAAATCTCTTTTAAATTACAAAAGCAAGGTAAACAAGACAATAACTGAGCCTTGGGCTGCAAAGACAAACTAGAAATAGCTCAGACTGGAGTGAGAGGAGGAGCTTCAAACTGTCCAGCTTCCCCAGCACCTACTTTGGCAGTCGAGATCACCTGGCAGACAGTGTTTATATTCCCTCATGCAACACATGCTGCATGTGTTTACCACAGTAGCTGTGTAAAAGCATCCATAGTTTACCAAGAAGTGTCCGGTGGTTCACTAAACCAACTTTACAAGATTAAGAAGCTTTAGAAGACTTACCTTATGTTCTCATCTATTTAAAATATGTGGACACTATTAACACTAGCAATCCCAAATTAGTTATGCAGCTTAAGTGTGTATAGGAGAAAGATAAAAAAAAAAAAAAAAAAAAGTCCTACTTCAGCAGCAAAAAACCTTCCTTGAATTGCTTTATGTAAAATTTACTGCAAGATGGCATCTTAAAAATATCCATATATCCACAGGTTTTGAAATAAAAACTGGCTTTGAAAATAAAAACTTAATCACAGCTAGAAAGAATGAAGCACTTACGTCTTCACGGGGCAGCTTATTTTCATTGTCTCCTTCAATTCTCACCCTGACGACTCCAGACTTGTCTACAATCTCCTGAATCACTTTTCCATTTTTTCCAATAACTTTTCCTTCAGAGGGCAAGAATGGTTAATTTTGTACCTGTTTTCAGAATATTTTAACGTGTTTCTTGATATTTTACGTTATGCATAACAAACCCCAAAAAATACCCCACACTGTGCCACAGGGAAGAGCTGAAAGCCTCCAAAATGAAACTTACTCTCTATATATATTCACAACAACAAGTAGTGATGAAGATCACCACTATATACAAGCTTAAAATAGAACCAGACCAAGAGTAACATGGCACAAGAGCTTTGCAAATGCTTATTAACATTTATATATCAAAATTATTTGGACCCCCTGACTCCACATGTGCCCTCATTCCATCTTTCCTGACACTGTAACAGGCTTACATTTGTAGGAAGCCTCTTAAGAAAAAGTAAAATAACACGTAATTATTTTCTGAAAATAAACAAAAATCCACTACACCTTAATCTGCTTGAGTTCTAGAATCTTGAAAGTCTAAGTTCTAGGAGTTTGCACATGAATTATTTAGATTATATTATCTATGATATGCAACCTCCAAGCCCCAAACCACAGGAGGTTAAAGCCGAGGTTTTAATTTCTCCTTTAGATAATTCAAGCTGGTGTTGAATCAGGTACAACACCTGCATCCTTAACAGTGCCTTGATGCCCACATTGCCCACAGGCTGGTCACATGGAGCCAGGAGCTGCCAGACTGGAGCAAAAAAGCAAGTTAAAGGAAGTACAATGAGGGACAAGGAAAAAAGTCCCCTGTGAAAGACGTGTGCCTCCTGAAGAGGACTGCAATTAATCCCACCTTTAGGTGCTTTTTAGTACAGAAGCTACAAGAATATGCATTTTTAAGCTTTAAGAAGCTACACCTCCATAATGCTGAAACATGGAAAAGTGGCCATTTCAGACTGAGGATGAACACTGCTGATTTATACAGGATCTCAACACCATCCAACCATCACACCTGACAAACCTCAGCTCAGGAGGGAGCAGTAACAGGGGAATCATCTTGCAACTCAGCTGCAGTATTTCCGTATTAAATTTTGGAACTTAGTTCCAGCACTTTTAAGCGGTGAATTTACTAAAGCACATTTTTATACTAGAATCTGAACTTCAAATATTACCATTTAGTACAAATCTGTAATCAAGCCAATTTAAGTCTTTAAATCATGACAAAGTATTATTCAACAATATATCCAATTTCATAATTCCACGATACATATAGTTTAAAAAGATTAATCACTTTCTTCTTAAATGGAGAAATCAAATACTGTACTGGCACCTAAATCCTCTTTGCAAAGTCACGCTGATTAAGCTCCCTTTCCCCAAGTTTTCAAGTTTTAGCAGTATTACATACCAACGAGATTTCTGGGAACTTGAATAAAATCCTCCACAAATTCCAAGTAACTTCTGGCCTTTTTCACTGCATCAGCAGTCTGGAAATGAATTTTTAAAAATGGAGTTTATTTGTGAATATAGCATGTTAAAAACAAAACCTTGTAGCAACAGCTGCAAGTCTTCCAACAAGCTTATTCTTGGAAAGTGAACTAGAGACAAGATTTTTCTAGTTTTGAACCAAATGATAAAGAAGCAACGAAGTAAAATGCCAGCATCAATAACAAAACACTTTTTTCATGTTGAAATAACATTTCAAGAGGTTGAAGATAATAAAATGGATGCCCTCAACCCTGGGAGTGTTCAAGGCCAGGTTGGATAGGGCTTTGAGCAAACACTGAGAGATTACAACCAGGGCACTCTCCTTCCAGAATGCTGGTTTCTGGCCACAGTTCATCTACAATGTTTTCCAAGATAGGACAGTGGCTCTGGTTACTGGGGATAACTCCTGTAAACATTCTCTCATGGCTTTATTATTAAATGACAGAAATCAGCTGAGTTAATTGAAGCTATAGATGCGCTGAAGAAACAAGGCTGCAATTTAGCAACAGCAGAAGTGTACAGTTAAAGAAGGAATATCAGCATCTAATCAGCAACTACAGCTTCAGAGCACAATTTTCTTTTTACATGAACACCTCAGCCCTTTCATCTGTCATTTTTTACACAACATATGAAATAAAGAGTACCACCAGCTCCAGCATCTTTCAATCAAATCAGGAAAATCCTAGAAGAAGGAAAAAATGTATAAACCTATTTCTGGCAGAGGTCAAAATAATAGTAAAAGCAACATGGGCAAATTGGATTTCAAGATAATGAAAGCAGTGATCAAGCACTGGAAAGAGATGAACAGGAAGTCACTGTGGAGAGCAGAGGTTACACTGCTTCCTCAAGGCAACTGCTCAAATGATACAAACTTAACACAAATTAGCAATTTTTCACCTTAAGTGAACTCTTCAAATAGGACACAATTAACCAGAGTTCCTGCCTCAGGTATGGTTATCCATTCTTTCCCAAATAAGGATGAAGTAACAGTGAATGCATTTACAGAAGCAGAGTCAGGATAAGAAAACACAGAACTGCCAGAGCTGGACCTCTCCAGTACCTCCCCAAGCCTCCATCTCCACTCTGCTATGAGCACACAGGATTTGTATGGGAGTACAACCTGCGTGACTCATCCACACCCCAACAGGAGAGCGCACGTACAAGCTGGTTCAGACAATGCATTCTCTGTTCCTTGCAGTGGACCATGGATTAAAGACCTCAAAAGATTCCAGTCACTAGCAACTACTTAACTTAGAATTAAATTCTACACCCATGCTCTGGTTACTTCATGCAAGAGTCCATACAATCATAACACATCCACATTTCTAGACAAGTCTTTAATAAAAAAGATTCAATGCAGGGTACTTCTCTAAACTCAGCATTATACCTACCTGTTTTAGGAATTGCACAAGGATTGACTGCAATTCCATTCTATTTATGACACAGCTTTCCCTTCCTGGGAAGCACAAGTTTCCATAAAAAGCCCAAGCTACACTGCCCAAGTTCTGAAGTTAACAGGTCTGTGGTCTGTACTGGTATCACAAGCATCAGTTCAGAGAAACAGGAAAGGGTCTTGAAACCAAAATGATCTTGACCAGACAGGGATAAAAGCACCCCATACAGTTTCATTTCCTTCTACCCACAGAGATTTCTAATATTCTTTAGAATTTATCTTCCTGTTTCTTCTCTCAAAGAATCTGGCACTGAGCAACAGTGAAGTTTTATTAGTATGCAAAACATCACCTATGGTAAACCCTCAGACCCCACCTGCTGTGCCAGTAATACTTGATTCACTACTCCCCCACATCTCAGCCTAAAACTCTGCCTAATGCACTCAGCCATCACAGCCCGGCTGCTCACCCACCTCAGCTGAAAAAAGGCAAAAAAGAATAGGCAAGTATACCCAGACACTGAAACCCTTATCAGAATATTTAAGCTGCTTGGCATTTTTAGAAGCAGTTATCACTTCTAGCAAAGACAAGCCGGATGTATCTAAAGGCATTTTTATTTAGGGGGCATCTGGTATTTATAACCATTGCCATGCACCTCTGTAAGAGGCTGGTGACAGTCATAACCTTTCCACAAGTTCCAGCATCACATCATTCACATGAAAGAGATCAAAACTGAAATACACTAGACATTCCACAGCATTTACACTTGTCCAATTCTTCTCCAGGAACTGAGAAGCAATTTACCAGCAGTAGATGATCAAAGAAGGACCTGTTGCTACCCTGATCCCCTAGATGGGTTTAAGGTTTCCAAAAAAAAGGACACAAAATTTCAGAGATACTGAAGAGTACAGGAGGTTAACCACCTCTCCACAAGATCAACTTCACCTGACCCTTGGATCACAACCAGGTTCCACTCCTAACATAGATGGAGCAGAATTCAAGACCTCAGACTCCTGAAACAGCAGACAACCAGGGACTTCTGAAGTGTTAACATCAGAGACTCAGCGAGTGGCACCTGTACAGTTAGTAACATGGGACAAAGCCCCTCAAAATATGATCTGACAGGGCCCTGGTGGCAGTGGCAGCTTTTTCACTACCCTCCTGCTTCCTGAATGGATCATTGTTTTGGTCCAAAGACCAGCTACATTTCAAGATAGTTGTGAAATTTAGAAGAGTCACACAGGTGGAATTAACTTGGAGAAAACCATTGTTCTGCCAAAGTCAGCATTAAATTGACAAAATAAACGGGTTAGAAGCAGCAGATACAGGCCTTAACACACCTGTTAGACAGCAGACCGATGTGCAGACAACACAGCAAAACACACAAACTAGAAAGGAGGGAGGGGAAGAACCAACAAGGTTCTGAAGGAGAAAAAACCAAAAACTCAACAAATCCACCATCAAGTAAAATAGCAGCAAATGATACTTCTCTCAGTTTGACCCAAGATACACAGTGCAGTTATAGACTTTATGCATCAGCACACACAGTGATTAGGACAGAACACATGTTACGCAACAAAGGCTTCCATTGCAAATACGTGTAGGGGATGCTATCAGAGTGTGATCATGCATACAGACACTCGTGACTATTCAGGTGTTTTCAGTTCTTAATTCTGGGTACAGCTCTCATCATTCTAAATGCACATATAGAATGAAATGCTCCCAGGGAGATTCATAAAAAGTTTCCCCCTTACCTCGCCATAGATTCTGAAAGTACCGGTATCCTCCTCAAGTTCAATGGTAGTAACTCCTGGAACCTTCCTGGCTTGTTGGATGTTACTGCCATGTGTTCCTATAGCAAGTCCCATTAAATCTTCTCTGACTACAAACTCCTCATGAAATGCTGCAGCAAGCTGCTTTGTGCACTGAAAGGAAAACACAGGAAGACTCATCCACATGCACTCTGTGTAACCCACATGCACTCTGTGTAACGCGCTGCTGTGAGCTCCATTTCAAGCAACACAAATCACTGGCTATGACTTACCTCCAAATGTTTAGTAGCTTCTTCGTTTCTCGACATGAGCATGAGTTTGGTGCGAATGCTGCGCAAATGCATGTCACTCAGAATGTTCACTCGCTTCACTGTTGCTTCACTGGCAGACTACAAAACAGATGGAATATGAAGTTTCTCTTTTTTTTTTTTAAACAAATCCATGTTTAAATGATAAATCAGGAACCTATTGAAACTAAGTCATAAACATAATTTCCAGACCTTACATGAACATTTTTCTTCTTCAAAACAAAGCACAAGAAATTCAGCATCAACAATTATTTGTTCTCACTCACAGCATGTTTCACATCAAAGATTTTTCTGCTGAATATACACAGTAACTCTTTCCCCTTGATGTTGCCCAGGCAAACAAGTTAGTATCTTTCTACCATATACATGCTTGCTATTCACTGAATGATAAAGCTAGGAAATTATCAAGGACAACACAATTCTGCAGTGAGGTTCAAGTGTATAATGGAATCACGAAGAAAACCTAATGCTGGGACAAGTCTACATAGGAAAGAGAAAACCACCACAGAAGACTAAATGAACAATTCCTTAATGGCTACAATAAACTGGTGCAGTTCCCCATGTGGAAACCCAGCTGTGGGTCAAAGTGCATGGTGTAGCACAGCAAAGGGGAAAGCTACTGCTCTGGAGTGGAGCGAGCTGCAGTTACCTCTGAGCCACCTGCTAAAATCAGTGAACTGACACTCAGCTGAGAATGATAAAAGTCAAACACAATGAGACAAAGCTGCTCCTAAATTTAGTTGTATGCAGCACAGGCCTACCCGCAAAGATTAAATTTAAATAACGTCGACTTATATTAAACTTCTCACAATCTATATAGCTTGACAAGTTAAACCATTCTTCATACACACAGCTGGCTGCATACTTCCCATAAATAATATACTGAGAATTCACACAACATTTACATAGACGTAATTACTTACCAGTATTATTAGCTGAGCAGTTTCAGCATGATAAAAAATTCGACATGCTCCCACAGCTTTCTTGAAGTCTTTATGTGCATTTTCATTAGCACATCTAAGGAGACAAATGAGTGTTATTTCAACAAACTGCATCAAAACTGAACATGTAATAACATGATCAGACCAGAGAATGTTTCAGTAACTTATGGCAAAGACTGTCCAGAAACAGCAAAGCTCCCATTCTCCTTACCATGGTTCCAGAGCTTGTTTCCCTGTGGATTCTATGCCATCATGGTTATCTGGCAAGTCTCAGTAAAAGCCCCACTGTGAAGCGCATCACCCATACAGGCACAAAACGAGACCTGAAGTTCCCATCTGACAACTTGCCTTCAGTCCCCAAGCCCAAAACTTCATCAGGGATCCCAGACAACAGTTTCTAAACCAGTTCCTGCAGCCAGAGCCACCCTCAAGGTTCTTCATGGGCCTGTAAATCAGCCCCTGAAACACAAGTCAAGTGTTCTTCCCCCACCAAGGAAATGCCTTATTGAAGTGTGCAGAGCTACTCACGCATCTCTCAGGTCTTCTGGAACATCCACTGTGCACTTGAAAAAGGTGTTCTTTTTGACAGTCTTATTCTGATTCACAGGTCGGAGTCGTTCATAAGTGACAATTTCATTGTAAGTGGCATCACAAGCAGCATATTCAATGACATAAAACTAGGGAAGATTTTTTTTTTAAAAAAATGATTACTTCAGTAAGGAATAACAAAGACATAGTAACATTAACAGCATCACCAAGGAAGTACAAAATAAGAATATATGGAGAAGAACAGATCTAAATTGATATAATGCTATGTTTCTATACAAATGAGCCTGGACATATTTCAGCACCCCTCTGATACCTCAGTGAAGTCAGGGCACTGTTATCAGCATAGTTTCAGTCCCCACAACAGCATATTGGATTGATTTTTCTCATGGCCATCGCTCTTTCAAACACCTTCATTAGTCCAGTTCAAGTTCCAAAATTCAAAATGTTCACTGGAGCTCTAAGTAACACCTAACAATGAATCATTCTTCACAGAAATATCTACTCTGCAACACTTTAAAACAAACAAGCAAGGCAAATCCACTGTTTCAATGGGCAAATTACCTGTGAATCAGGTAAGATAAGGCAAATAAAAATTCAGTCTTTTTGACACATATTATGCCACATTTAGGAAGGCAAGAGAACTAAGAAGATTTAGCAGTTACCAATAATCTACTCCTAAGCTTCCACCCAACACACGCAAGCATAAAGAAGCTTGTGTGCACAGCATCCCTGAAGCCTAACTTTGTGTTAGGGATGCAGCCTTCTCCTCCCCTCCCTTCCACCTATACGTAACTTAGGAGTGCAGCAGTACGTTCTCCCCTTCCTCCCTCAGAACTGGCATCTCTTTGTCAACACACACAATTTACTCAAGTATCCAGAAAAAGTCCCTATGACTGTGACACTTTTCCACAAATTGGACAATTATTTTTTCTAAACATTGTTTCCCCTTAGTTTTAGTAACTTGATACAGTAGAAGGATCAAAATACAGGACCCTTCCTCTTACAAAGTTAAATTCTCTTGCTGTCATTTCACAAAGTAAAGCATTAATGAGACCACATCAAACACTGACACAGCTCTATACACTGAAGTATCTGAACCTGCAAGTTACCTGGCAGCTGCAATTCACCATTTGTTTATGGTAAAATAAACCTGACATACGTAAAAGCAAAACAACCAGTGTCCTCCTACTACAGTCAGTAAAAACACACAAAAAAACCAACCCACACCAACACACAGCCATAGTTACAGCACGTTTAATTTAAGAACATAAACAGATTTTAACCATAGGTGTTTTACTTTACTTTCATCACCAAGTTCAATTCACAAAGCAGGTTTGTTTTAAGTCCTGTCCTTGTGCAAGCACATAATCCTCCAAGCAACTAAACCACTCAGCTATAAGGACACAATTAGGTGCTGTGCAATGCAAGATGGGTCATTCCAAAGTGCTCTCAACTTATATTTCTCTTTTGTCATGTTTTTGTATTTGTAGCGCTTTAGTTGGAGTTTTTTCATGACAAAACACTTTGTTTGCTGTATTTAATGTGACATCATGAAATCAGTAAGTTTTAAAATAATCATTTACCTCTCCTTTCATCATTCGAACTTTCGCCAGCCACCAACCACAAGGTTCTTGGTCATTTGCCCTGGAATACACCTGAAAATCAAAGTTGTAAGAAACACTGAAAGTGCAAACAAACATAATTCACTTACCTACACCTAAAACGAAGAACAAACCTCCCAACTTTTCTAATTTTCATTTAAATGGGACAGTATTCTACACAGAAGTAGTTTTTGTGTAAATTATCCAGGCACACGCTTCCTGCGCTACCAAGGACTCTGAACAGACTTCCTTTGCATATATTACTGATAATTCAACAAAAATTTCTAAAGAAAGGTAGAACCTCAGTTAAACACTTGTTCAGGGGCAATTCTTCAGTAAATTCAAACACTGTCTTCACACTGGAAGTTCACACATAGAATAACTCCATAATTTCAGATTTCTGTTTCGTCCTTGGCTTATTTAATATATCAAGGATTACTGAAATGAACAAAGTCATCACATGACTACATATTCCATATCAATCTAAAGTTACCAAATTAATACAAGATCAGATATAGACTAAATGACTTCTGAAACTCAGTTTCCTCATTTACTCCTTATACACTTCTGACAAGACTAAATCATTTGCATGCAGGCTTAACAAATTTTACAATACCAACATAAAGAATAACTCTACACATAACCTCTACCAAAGGCAACAAACTAAGTATTTCAAATAAAGGAATAGAAAAAAAAGCACCTACACTATTTTCCTTATATTAATAGCTCAAAACTATGAAGGTACCCTAAAGAAACTCAATACTTTGATTTTAAGGACAAGCAAAGGAAAAAAACCCAGAAGTTACAGTAATTACTAAATCACTAAAGATACTACAATGAGCTGGGAACAGAACATGCACCTTTTGATTTCTTGCTTAATACATCACTTCTAATTAACACTTTCTCTGCACAAACAGTGTAATTCACACAATTCCCTATCAGATTATACCAGCTATTTCAACTGGGTTAAAACTAGTTATTGTCATATCAAAACATCTCCAACACTTACACTCCAGGTCAAAAATGAAACTGCCTAGTTTTTGTTTCAGAATTTAAACCTTCTTAGCTATTTTAAGCTTCCACTGGTAGTTTTGTAGAAAAAATGAAATGTCATAGCTTCACTGAAATTGTAATAAATTCGTTCCTAGAGGCATGCTCCCTTTTAAACCTTCACCTTGGTAACACAGTTACAATCATCACACTGCCTTGAACAGACAACCAGTTACAGCCCACGACATGTCATGAGGACATACTCACCTCCACCTCATCTCCTTCACCAATTTCTTTCTTGATATCAGGTGGTGGTGGTAATCTGACTTCATTAAAGGGCACCTGGCGCTCTGGTTGCCAACTGAAAGTTGAAAAGGCATTACATATTATTTTTCTACGGTTTTCTTCATTTTCATTTTAGAATTTTGAGTTCAGTTAAAACTCATTTTTTCCATATAATGAAGTCTGACTCCTTATTGCTTGAAAGCAAACCTTAAAAGCAAAGGAACAAAATAATCATGTTGAGACAAAAGTAGTAGTAGGGAAGATATTTAATGAAAATAATTTTAAATTAACTGATAAATTTGACTGGGTTCACTAATGGCTTCCATAAAACCCCAATGAAGGATTATTAGATGGTGTACTTAACATTTCTACTGTTCAAGTCATAGAGCCTTTATTCAGATGTAAGCTCAGCTTCACCATCCGCAGTGGGGTTAGCCCATTTTGCCACCTCATATTTGACATTTCAACTGCTTACCATCAAAGTTTTAAGTATTCTAGAAAAATCTGACTCTGATCTTTAAAAAGACTTTACATTTCTACCTGCATTTCTACCTTGATGACACTCCCCAGCAGGTATCTGGCAAAGAGATTCAGACTAAAACATACCTTTATACCTGCTTATCACTACCAATTATTTCTAGGTACACAAAATTAAAGTTTCACCTTCTTGTACAGAAAGGCTATTTATTTTACTATAGTTGGCTCTACAAAGCATTTTACTTGTAGAAGCGTGCATTTTCAGCGCATTTTACAAACACTACCGGAACAACTCACCCAGATAACAAGTAAAGGGATGAGAGGAAATGGCCTCAAATTGTGCCAGGGCAGGTTAAGATTGGGTATTAGGAAAGATTTCTTCACTGAAAAGAGTGGTCAGGTATTGGAATGGACTGCCCAGGGAGGTGGTGGAATCACAATGCCCAGAGAGTTCAAAGGGCACGTGGATGTGGCACTTGGGGATATGGTTTACTGTGAACATCATGGTGCTGGGTCAATCGCTGGACTTGATCTTGGAGCTCCTTTCCAACCTTGAGGATTCTACGACATGGATAGTTTGTTGAGGATGGGAGGTATTTTGGTCATAAAATGTTATTTAAATTGCATTCTATTTCTGAGAAATGGTGAAGGGGGTTGGCAAAAAAACCCTCTTGCAATAAAATTGCCTTTGTTGCAAATATAACAGTCATTAACGTCATGGTATGCGTTTTTCCTTCCCCTGCCTGCCAGTGGAGAAAGTCCAGAATGGAAAAGTGCACAGAAGGCTCAGTTCTCAGAATATGAGTTGAAGTTTTGATGGCAAAACTTTTTGAGCCCAAAATTGGAGCACCTCAGTGGTGAAATGCACAAGGTGTTTTAAGAAATTACATGTGACTGGCTACAAATTACCTACCAGGACAACCTGACAGGACAGATGCCTAAGTTACAAAGCACAAATTATAAAAAAAGGGAGGTCCTTGCTTCCTGCAACACAGAAGCTTTCCTTCCAATAAGGCTGCTTCCAACTCGCCTCTATGAAACTGCACCTCTTGATGCAATCTTCTGTCTTCCACAGTAACAAAAGTTTTCAGTTCCTGAAAATTCTGCATTTGTTGCCTTCTTACTCTCAAAAATGTCTCCTAAAAGAATCAAGGCTATCTGCCCAGAGATAAAGCATTGCTATGGCCACTAAATCCCCATTAGCAGTCTGCACTAGCACATTCAACTTTGGGAACCGTACAATAGCTGTTGATAAAAATGCAAAGTGACAGTTTAGACTGCCTATTGCAGAATAGATGCGTCTACTTAGTGATAATCACTATCACAACAGTGACAGGACAGGACACTCTTGCCAACTTCACTTCTACTAAAGGCCTTATGAACCTCACTCATTAAAAAGCTGAAGAATTGATCAGATTTATGTCACAGTAATTTGACTAGAACTGTGTACACACCTCCTAATCAGAACACTACATATGTTGTAGCCCATCCTTTTTGGAACATGGCTGCTGCTTCCAGGCTTTTTGTAAAATACACAGATGACAAAGATACCAAATGCCAGAAATGTGTTTGCTAACAATTAGACCGCTGCTGTGAACCATTGGCACTTCCTCTGGCTTACTTGGTTTCTGACATGAAAGTAAATACTTTGAAGGCAAAGAAAAGTAATTGCTTTTCTTGAAGAAGCAATATGGATGTTGAATATGAAACTGAAGATTTGCCACATCTCAGATCATGGATAGGATGAAGGACCTAATATTTTTTCATTTGTTAGGTTTTGGGGTGAGGGTATGAAAACCTAGAAGACAGTAACAGCTTCTATAACCACCTTAGCATTAGTACAAATTACAGTTGCCAGTTCATCATCTAAATCTTACATAAAAGAAGAACTAGAGAACAGGTTAGAAGGAAACAAAGACTGGACTTCACATAGTAAACCCCAGGGTTAGCTATTTCCCCCGCCCCAGATGTCTTTTTACATACATGTATATATGTACACACATGTATACATATACACACACTGAGATTATTTAACCAGGATTATGCATACTGTTTATAAAAACCACGCTTGCACACTCCCTAGTATTACCCTTATTACCCAGCAAATTTTCTTAAAGGCTCACAGACTAATCTACATTAGAGCTGGCAGTTTAGTAACAATTTTCACATCAAAAGCTGACACATTTTATAGGCTCTCCACCTAGTAATCAGAAGGGAAACAGAAAAGAGGATGTAGCTCACAGAACATTTTGAATTAGCATTGGAATCTCCCAGGTAATTCACAGTGTTATCAGTGTGAACAATGAACAGCAGCTACTCATTTGTACTTTACCATCCCATTGATTATCCTTGGCTTGCCACTACAAGTCCCTAGCAGCACTGCTGTGTTTATATATTAAATGAAGAAGGCCTCATAGATAACACTTTCTCAAGATTTTCCTACAGTTTTGCACTCTTTTCTACTCAAAAACAATAAGTCTTTTGACTGGATATATACATGTATTTATTTTCCTAATAGTTAAAAAAAATTACGAAGAAGATATTTCTGTTTTTTTTCTGGTTGAGAACACTGATCAGTGTTCCTCAGATTAAACATATACAGAACTGGTTATTTAATTACTTTGATATTTTCCAACTTTTTCTCCTTTAGTGCAAGAGTATCAAGTCTGTGCCACTGACTGTTATTGTAATTAAATCAGACTGTCACATCTATGGGCATCACTAAAGACACCAGAGAATGAAATGGACTGTGAAACTGATGACCTGAATTCTAGTACAGAGATTCAAGAAGACAACTCATGGAAGCTGAACAGAATTTTGAGCCCTGTACTTCTAGAACTATACCTCTCTAAAGAAATCTGCTTCCTCTTAATGGCAAAACTAAAAAAAAAAAAAAAAAGAATAAAAATCAGTGAAAGCACAAAATGGAAAAAACAACCTGATTTTCAAATTATTTTTAGAATAAAATACTTACTTGTTTTCAAATGCAACTGTGAGAGAGTCCTCATGAACATCTTTGATAAATCCCTAAAACAAAAAACATTTTTGTTATTAGAATGCATGCGAAATCAGTGCAAGGCAGCAATTCCAATACAGCCTGAAACTAAGCCAAGACGACCACTAAGGTCCCAATTTAGGAAAGGTCCAAGACATGCTCCCATTTTTCCAACAAGGTTGCTGATATCCTTAGCTGGCTGTTCCAAGACCTACAGAGCGCACAGGAATTGCTTAAAGTGACTGCTCAAATCTGACCACCAAATGTACAAATCAACTCCCTATCAAGAGCTTTGTATTTTATCTACAGGCATGCACAAGGAACAAAACAAGACAGACCTGGGCAAGGGGACTTAAGTCAAACAGCTCTGCATAGCACTGTTGCTTCATAGATGTTCTTCTCAACACACAACTGAATCCCAAACAACTCAGAATGGTATGGCACAAGTTTGTATCAAATCTGGCAATAGGGGCTGCCAAAGAGCTAGTTATAGTATCATCTTTCAGGTACTAAACTGGGGACTGTATGAGGCCAAATGCCCACAGGACCTCTCAGGAAAACAAACAGAATATAGTATTTCACATTTTTTTGGGGCTTATATTTAGGGGGCACTGGTTACATAAAAAACGTAAAGACAAAGATCAATCTAGTAGAGTTATATCCAAGCATCTATGCAGAAATTAAATTCCTACATTTCTTGATTAATGAAGGCAGGTATGCTGAAAAAAAAATTAAACCCCCAAACCACAAAAAACAAACAAAAGAAACTATAAAAGAACACTACTGCTATTGCTACAGCCTGGTATTTGCCCAAGCAGAGGTGGTCAAGGAGGACCCTGCATTTTTAAAGGAGTAAGAGAGCTGAATAGCTATGTTAGGGGAAGTTCCAGGAAATCTGCTGAATGGATTACAGCCACTTAAGAAACTGCCAGCTGAAGAGGACGAAGAACATATCAGCTGTGCAAGGAGCAACCAGCCCACAGAGGTATTATGTGTCAGCTCAGGGAAAGATAAATTTTGACACAGGAGATCCCTCCATGTAATGAGGGACAGCAAAGGGGCCCACACTGACAGCTGGCTGCAAAGGGCCTATAAAAACAAATCTCCTTTTACATGAGCTCTATTTGGGCAATGCTGTGAAGGCATTTGCTCAAAACCTGCTTTTCTGCTCCCTGAGCTTCCCTCAAACCTATCTGTCAGCAACACAAAAGACTGGTTCTAGCAGAAGCACACAGGTAACCCTGAACAAAGCAGGTCACTAGAAATCATCTTCCTGAACCACCCAGCATGCTCCTAATAAAATAAAGCCTCCCAAAGGCCATCTTGCCACTGCAAGGGAAGGCAAATCTTCTTTGAAAGGTAACTGAAACAGTTGACAATAAAATACACCCCTAATCAGGGACTTTCAGTTTCAAGAAGTCTCTGGACAGGTAAAATGGATGGGAACATGAAGTTCTGTCTCCTTAAAGATACGAAGCGTGTGCAAAATTTTACTGCCTAACGTATATCTAAGCCAGCAACAGAGGTAAAGCAGAACTTCTGCCAAATTTATGCTACCAAACACCCCCTTTAACCAAGCCCCCATGTGGGGACAAACTAACATGGTATCAAGTGCAAGAAATAAAGAGTTATTCTACTACAATTCATCCAAACTCTATCCAGGGGCAAAACACCCAAGTCACAGCACAGTGAACCAACTTCAGGCAGTCCAGCAGTCTGCTACACGACAACTCATCAACAGAAAGCAGTATTTACAGAGAGACATTAACAGACATTTATCTGCATTCCAAGAGTCTCTGCTTCAATGCTAGTCTTTGCCTCTTTGTGCTGCTTTAATTCATGGCTGAACTCGATCCCCTATTTCCGTTACTTTGTGTTCTCACAGTAATCAGTATGTATTTTCTCAGCTCAGCCTACAGTAGCTAAAAATTTATTCTGCAAATCAGAATTCAGTTCCTTACTTTATTAAAAAACACAACTTCAGAATCAAGAGATTCACTATCAGGTACCACAAAACATCTGAAAAATATTCAGAACTTAATCCTCTGTAGAGTTTAGAAAATCCTGAATCCACTGTCTACAGATTTCATTAATAATACAAAAGAAGTGCAAAAATGGAATCCAACTGCATTGAGTTTTGAGGACTTCAGACAATTAGCCCATTGCCAGGTAAAGTGTGGCTTTCTGCGTAAGGCCCCTACAGGTTCAGTATTCACAAGCAACTTTCAAGCTAAGCCCCACTGAAGAATGCCAAGGCTGAAGTGGAACAGTAACACACAGATACGGCTCTCAGCAGACCAACAGCTGACAATGCACAAACATCAGCTGCATAAACAGAAACATTGGCCACTTTTTAATAAAATCTAAAGTGCAAATTCCAACAAAGTATGTACATTTTACAACACCATGTGGGTTTCAAGAACTCCTTCACAGAGGGAAGTCCTTCCATTCAAAGTGTGCGCGCTGCTTTCCCCTCCCACAGGAGAATATAATGCAGACTCACGGCTGGCAGACACGTGGGCAGTAACTGCCTTGGAATTACCTGAACAGCATTTTCAGCAGCCATTCCCTAACTCTTTCACTGCTGAGTATTATGTATGACAAATACTCAAAGTCAAGTATAACATTTACTAAGTATGCACTTTGGGTCACAAATGCACACATGTAAAGTATTAAATAATTGTATTATTCTAAGGCCTGGAAAAAGTCTGATCAGATGCACACAAGAGTAATAGTGAAGGAGTAACACAAATGTCAAAAATCCCAAGTACAATTCTTCCTACTATTATCAAATTCTCTATAGCTGTGGGGATGAGATCACATTACAGACTCTTATGGTTAATTTGTAATACAACTAGAAATAACAAATTCAATATAGGTTTTAAACACAGTTTTCTAAGAAATTATTCCATTATTGCCAAGAAGATGCCAAAAGTACCACCAGAACATTTGCTGACAATAAAAATTCCTGCATATTACTTTCCTACCTACAGTCTTGGCTATACACATTATCAGCTGTCACTCACAATTTCAAGATAAAAACAGAAATAGATTTCACATGTGTCAGGATGAGATACAGTGTAGTTTTTAAAGCTTTGATCCAAGAGCCTAGGATTATTAACTTCAAAAAAAGGTTTTACAAAACACCCATGACATGAAGTTATTCCACAATACAAAACAGACTTTTTTACACCAAAAGTTATAATAAAACCTATAAATTCACAAGGATTTCTTCAGAAAGAGTGTGATGAACATAAAGAAAAGTAAATATCTTGCTTTTCAACTAGAGAAGGAGTTCTTTACCAGTGAGGTAATCTATATAAATAGATTTGCACTAGTCATGTCTGATACTGTATCAAAAACATTCTCTACTAAATTAAGTAATGATGCATCACCTTAACTTTTGCTCAAATGAACAAGGTACTTCATTACTGAAATTTAATTTAGCATTGTTCCCTAAGACAGATAATGCCACCATCTAAGTTTGAAGAGTCTTATGTTCCTAATGTATCATTCCATCTATCTTCATTCTGAACAGAGGTGACAAGGCAGAACTAACATGAGACCACAAAACACATCATCTGTAAGCACAGTGGCATCAAAACACATAGTGAGAAATTGTACTATCAGCAAGTAAGCTCACATGTAATCTTTGTGTGTGTTCTACACCACCTACAAAACTGTGGAGGCCAAGAAGGGAAGAAAAATTGACATGAAATCATCTTGCCAGGCTCTGCTTTGGCCTGTGCAGATATTGGTGTCAGTCATTCCATGTGCTGTGAGCAGGACCTCTGGCAGTCCATGTATGCCTCGCCTGCTGCAGCCCAGCTCAGGAGGCAGGGGACTGTACTGTACTATGGCTATTAATGTCCTGCTGGCTGCACAGGCACTCTGGCTCAGACCTGTCTCTGCCACTCACTTGGCAGGGGCCAGGCTCCCAACACCAGCACCTGGAAAGGAGAGGATCAGAGACCCAGCAAATCCTATACAGGGGGGGAACTGAGCACAGGATGAAACACAGGGCCGGGAACTGTGAATGAATTCATTTGCCACCAAAATCACTACAGCTGAGGCTTCTTCATTTCATAACAGACACATACTCTTTCCCTTTTACCTAGGTTTTGCTCATGGATTTAGGATTAAGATCTGCTGATAACATAAACGGATCAAGACTTCCTGAAGTGCCCTTACAGTGAACTGTATGTCTGTGTGTATACATATGCACATAAGCACACACAGACTACCTTTTTTTTTTTAAGGTCCAGTTCCAGGCAAAGTCACAAAATATGTAGAACTGGCAGATGCAATCCAAGTTCCCTCTGTATACTGCTTTCTTAAGTTTATCTGACCCCCAAGTAGGGCAGTCCAGTGTAAAAATGAGGTGCTGTTAGTTTAGCTGCAAACCTTCTTTCCAGGGATAGCCACTGTGCTGGCTTTTGAGTCACACATACCTGCAGACTAAAACTGTATTAATATCAACTTACCCACTGCTGAGCCAATTTAAAACTGCAAATACTTGGGCATCTGGTACCATGGACTGTTTCTGAACCAGTGACATAAAGGTCAAGCAGCCTATATCCAGTTACCAAGCCTTTCCCTCCTTTCCAGATGCAAGAACCCTTCCTATTTCTAACTAACACCGATACACAAATGTTCCATGTAACAACCACATGAAATAATTACCACTAAGGGATGTGTCTCATGCTGAGCCCCCATGGGAAAAAAACCCAGAAAATAAATCAAAGCAAATGCAAAAATCTTGTAAATAATAAAATCACTTGACAGGAAAGACTGAACTTGGTTAAGTATTATTTTCATTAGGAGTGATTAGCTGCACCTGTTTATACAAGGAATAGATAAAAGCAAGCAGCTGCAGCTTGCTGCAAAACAAACATTACAAACAGGCATCAGGTAAGAAAAATACTATCATATGCATTTTAGCAACCACAGTTTAATTTATGACATTACAGCTTATTTCTATTCACAATCACAATTATCACTACATAAATTCAAGGGTCCTTCTGACAGTTATGCAAGAACCTCAGCACTAAATCCCCTGGTTTAGGCTTATTCATGCAAGTCTAAATGACTCATTGCTTATACTGTTTTCTTCATATGCATATTCTCAAAGGGCAAAACTTCTGGAAGACACCCTCCAGATCATGAACGTCAGTAATCAATAACCACTGCTTCTGGCTTCTCCCTTCTATGAGCCTAAAATGCTCAAGCAAACAGCTTGTCAACAGCAACAATGATTACAGTTACTACTTGCAGGACTCTACAAAACTTTCAGGAGATCACCAGCAACTTTAAAATGCCAGAAATTTCCCACCCATACAGATACATGCCTAGATGTAATAAAAAAAATGCTGGCATTATAAAAGACAGTTGAGACCTTTAAAGAAAAAAACAAAGGTCATTCCAGTTACTATGTTTCTTGGTGTAGTAACTGTGAAAACTCTGTAAGCTACACTCCTAATGACAACTTCCTAGTGTAATAGTCATCCTCTTAAAAGCCACTCAGAACAACTCCAGCTGTTTTCAAAGCCACTAATTAAAAACTGCAATTAAAAATGAAAAAATAATTATACTTTTATTGAAGCATAAACTCTCCCACAGAATTGCTCATCATGCTTTGACTCTACGTGGGGAGAAATGGCTTGTACTTCTCATTCATCACTTTTGCCCCCAGTAATATTTTGGCTAGTTTCTACCTTGAGGCCAATGCCAACTCCTGCTACCAGCACTTTGCTTAGTCCTGTTACCAGAAAAACCACACCTTTTGAAAGAGAAACAGAGCAACAAGGAAGCACTTCAGAACCTGTAAATTAAAGGCTGAGTAGTAGTATTAGAATGTAGTTCCGTTCTAACTCATGTTTTTATTTATTTTATGCCTGAACAACTACTACTGTAGAACTGAAAGAACACAGGAGCATGCAGCACGGCAGAGCCCGTGTTATAGGACATACAAGTCCCTACAACTACAATGAAGAATGCAATGGATCTTTCAGAGTTACTCAGATGCCACAGAATGACTCGGGTAGGGGAAGTGATCTAGTGTTCAATCTGTGTACCTTGGGTCCTATTGTAAGGCCCAACCCAGTTCACAGAAGGCTCACATCTGACCTCATGAACGACATGCATCACCAGGGCTCTAATTTGCATACAAGTGAGCACACACAGGCTGATGGAGATACTGCCTAGAACAGAAGCTTTTGCCGTGTTCTTCCAAGAGCCCTTTACAGCGGGCAGGTCCAGAGGCAATGGGCACAAACTGGATCATAAATTTCTGTATGAATGTTAGGAAAACTTTTTTTTTTACTGCAAGAGTGACTGAGCAGAAGCACAGCTCGTTTGGGAGGTTGTAGACTCTCCATCCTCTGATATAGTTCAAAAGCCATCTGGACACGGGCAACTGCCTCTAAGTGGCTCTGCTTGAGTAGGGGGTGTGGACCAAATGAATTCCCACAGTCTCTGCCAGCCTCAACCCTCTGTGACACTGAACTACTTCATGATCATGACACAGAGAACCAACATCCTCATAACACTGCAGGCCAAGAGGAGCATGGGAATATTCAGCTTTCACTGTCTTCAACCCACTCAGAGGCCAAAGAAATTCAGATAATATTACATCTAAAAAAAGTCTAAGGTCCTAAAGACAAAAACTAACCTGACATCCAGCACTTGCCTAAAAAGCTTCAACTGTCCTGCTCTCAAGAAGAAGCCCTCACCACAGCTCTAACATACGCAAACCCTTAACCAGTACACATCAGGAACCCTGTCTGTTCTCCCCGCTGTTCCACAGCATAAGCCTCCCCATTCTTCCCAAACTATGACCACTTTGAGTCCCATCAGTGCCATCTCTTCTCCAAAGACAACGGATGCTCAATATTACAATACATGCAAAGTCTTCTGAGCTGCAGAAACTGGCTTTGCTGTGTAGTAGTTGAGAACCTGGAATAAAACATGAGGTAAATGCCATCATGTTCTCTAGATTATGTCACTTATGTAACACAAATGGGAAAAAAAAAGCATAAATTATTTTGGTGATTTAGAAATAGAAGTTTCAAACTGGATCATTATGATTTCCCTTGTACAAAAAATAAAAAAAGTTACCTTGGGATCTACCATAACCACAGTTACTGTCCACTGATTCATGCATCACGAAAAACATTTTTAGTTTTCATCTATTTTAACAAAGAATCCAATTTTCTGCACTAGTTTATAGCAACCATAGTGCATACACATAAAATGTATGTTCATAATGCATACATATAATGTTCTTCATAAATGTACGTACAAAGAATTCCCCGCTAAAATTGAAAAGCAATTAGAGGAAAAAAAGAAACTACCAAGTATCATTTACCATGGTCATCTCTAGTAAGTACTGAAAACCCACCATAATGCTCCAACAGTTTTAATATTTACATTTGTTCTACTATAGCCAAGTTGCAGACCACAGTAAGAACTCAAAAAAAAAATCATGTTACTCTTTACATAATTATTTTGGTTTTTGTCTCTTGGCATGGTAAGATCTTTCTCCTCTCATGTACCTGGAGGTATGTTGTGCTAATGAATCTGAATTTAGACCATTCTAAGGGCAAACCTCAAATTTCAACCCCTCTTATAAATTCTGGTTTTCCCCTCAGAAAACTTTTGCCACCATTCATGTGGTTTAGACAAGATGAGCCTCTTCTCATGCACAAAGCATGATCAGTGCTACTGGTGCCCAGAACAGGACATTTTCTAAATGATATGGACACACCTCCCTCCTTTGCTTCAGAAACTTTGAACAGTGACTAGGAGCGTTACCTAGTTCCAAAAGACATGCAGAACCTCTGCCAACCTCAACTGTAAGCCTCACAAAATGGAGTCATTGATACATTTCATTGCATGTAGCTCACAAGAATAACCTTTTAAAATTGAGTTTGTTTGGTATGGGGTTTTTTTGGTGGTGGCTTTTTTTTTTTTTTGGGGGGGGTTTTCCATTCCACATATTTACAGGGGATTACTCTGAGTTGGGACTCTGATCGTTGTGCATCCAATCACTCTAACCTGCCTTCATCCACCATGAAGATGCCACCACTGGACTTAATCCTCATTTTACTGATCTCAAAGCCATTATGCCATTTTTAATTAAGACTTCTGCTTTTGTTAGTGTTCACAGGGCTAAAACACACCATGGTGCTAATCCAAGTCTGACAATTTTCAGTGACTTAGAAAAAGATGTCATTGCTGCACATTTTAAAATCCAGCTTATTGCAGTAAATTTTGCGTGCAGAGATTTCTTCAGTCTAAGAACTCAGCACACCTGCACATACTCCCATGAGTCTCACATTCCTCTTAAGCTGAAGAAACAACTAACTCATGGTTTTTAAAGTTGTCCAAGATCACAAGGTAGAAAATGGAAAGCTAAGAAGAGTGTTTCCAAATTCTGGGTTTCCTAATGGGCAGCAGGAATCAATTCTATTTAGGAACATCTTGTTCTAGATGCAAACAATTTCAGTGTGGGTTTCTGTGTGGTACTTTGAGTTCAACAAAAAATGTATCTGAGTTAAAAAATTTATTACCAACTGATTGTAATCAAAAATTTCAGAGGGTTCCCTACCAAGGGGATGCCGGTTACTGCATTCTTTCCTCATAGGAGTATCTCCCATTTGTCATGGCCAGCTGAAAAAACTAACTTCTGAAGTCAGCTGGTTACAATCCCTCAAAACCAACTGCCTGTACATACTGTACAACTACCACATGGCTTCCAAGCCAAATCCACAGCTGCATGCACGAAATTCTGAGGGGGGAGGAAAAAACCCCCAAACAACAAAAAAGGCCTACCCCATGCCCTCCAGTGCAATGCCACACTGTGCATGTGGTTAGGCACAATAGCTAAAGAAAGTCCCCAGATTAAACGCTCTCAGAACACAGCCACGCTCACAATAACGGCTGGAATCAACCCTTCTGGAAAGGAAGACAGGAGGCTAGTGCCATAAAAAGAGCTGGGATTCTTAAACATCTGAAGCCAGGCTTAGAGGAAAATGACTGACAGGCAACAGCTGAGAGCATTCTGCATTGATCCTCTACCATTCCGGCATTCCAGGGAGGATGATTGTGAAGGAAGATATCTGACGGCACAAATAAACTCAAAATCTATTTTTTAAAAAAAGCATTTTAAACATTTTAAAACCCATTATTACCGCCCCCCTTCACCCCATTCCACCCAAAAGCCCCCACATCCCGAAAAATCAAGACACAGCCCCCCCGCCGGCCATCCACCCTTCCCAAAAGGGTGGTGCGGGGGGAAGGCAGAGCCGGG